>JAMWET010006266.1:0-67500 GCA_024036415.1 Prochilodus magdalenae
TTTTAACAAAGTTCTGCCAGTGGGACAGCTGTGCTTATCACCTGAAATGTGATCACGCATACTTGGCCTGCTATTTTTTTTGCTAGACAGCCATTTCTCCCTCTAACGTCATGAGAGTTTCATGTGCTTTATAACTGAACACAATCTTTTGGTAATTAAAATCACGACTAAGACTTGTGGAAAATGAAATAGCACGGCATGAAGAGCCATTTTGGAGCCGAGTCGGTTCTTATTGATAAACTCAGCCAGTTAAATGGCTGTTGCTGGCTGTGCGAGTGTGCAGGCTGATTTCCACTGATTTTCTATTTAATTTCAACCCGACGCTTTCCTGTAATCTTTACACGGGAATTATGAACGCTACACACTTCCCCTTATTTTATCCTGTATTATCCGAGATTGCCAATTCCTGTGATATCCTTACACAGCCATGCTACAAAACTAATTTATTAATCAATGAGACTTACATTCACATTTCCATCCACTGCCGTAAGACCAGAAAACCAGCAGCTTCTAAAAGGCCATAGAATAGCAATTGGCAACTCGCATACCATGATACTAAACCTCAATGGTTTCTTCCTTCAAATAGAAATCCCACATTTACATAACTGGCTCATTAGTATTTATCCCAGCTAGCAGGAAACCTTCCCAGAACTTTGGCTAACATTATCTACAGGTTCTACTAAAGTTCTAATAAAGTTCTAAAGAAAACATTTTAATCTAATATTTCAAGAATGTTTTAAAGATGTTTATCATTTAGTAAGACTAAGACATAACATTTAACCTGCGTAGTTCTGAGGATGTTGTCAGGCCTACAGATCATATTACATAATAACAAATGAAGAACACGTTTCAAAAATGTTTAATGGATGTTGCTGAGACCTATGATGACACATCATTTTAGAGAACGGTCTACCTTTAGCAAGAACACTCTGGGAACCAAAAGAAAAGCTCCCACTGAAAACCTTAAAGGAACATAGCATTGCATATTCTCAGAACGTTTTTAGAAACAATGATTTTTAGATGGGATGCTGCCATATTGCACACACACCATCAACAGTCAACGGGCATGGCTGATGTTCTTTAAACTAGGCCGAAGTTGACTTTCTCAAACAAATGTTCATGTTCTACTTTAAATGCTTCAGCCTGTACAGGCACCAAAAATGTGCTGTGGTACCATTTAAGGTGTTTTGAAAATTTAGCTAAACACACCAGGATAGAATAGGAAGCCAACTTCACCTTTAACAACATCGATCCCAGACAACTTCACTTCACAGTTGTTTGTTTACTTTGCACATTTCACTCTGTACTCTTTCCCAAACCTTAAAAGGACATATGGGCACTTTTCAAGCCAACCAAAACCACATAGCTTCTATATAGCCATCAGAGAACCATTTAAAATGCTGAATAAACGTTTCCTTTGGCACCTTTAACTAAACCACGAGGCTCGACAGCTGTGGAGGTTAGCTATTTAGCAGGTTAGTTAGGCCTCTTGTGATATGTGCAATGAGCCACTAGGCTAATTTCCTCATCATGCCCTGTAAACATAGTACCGTTGAGGTCAGTTTGACGTATCACTGAAAAAAGAAAACAGCGGATTTGTATTCACACATAATGAATACACATAAGGAGGTGCTAGCCTACTCAGGTCAAAGTCTGTTCTCGCACAGGTGCTCCTTAATCAAAATTCTGGCCGCACTACTTAAAGGAGTTAGTGCTTTGCTTGCACTCTAGAACCCTGCATTGAAAACTTTTCAAGGGAATTTTTTTTCCATGGCATTTCTCCAACGAACCAAGGTACCACAATTGCACACTGTATTGGAAAATAAAAGACCTTTAACCAGCTCCAAACTTTTTAGTCACCACTAAAATTGTACTGGCCAAGATAATACGATTCGACCTAATAGGGCAAAGGGTTTTAGATTGCCTCTGTAGGGTTACCACAGAGCTAGAGCACCAGGGTCATGGCATCAAACGACGGAAGAATTTTAGATCTTTTTCTCTTTTTTTTCAGATGAATCTAAAACCCAGGAGGAGACCAAAACACACGGCTTGGCTTTAAACCAATCTTGAGCTTCTGCCGTTTATTCCGTGGCCTTTTTGCCCTTATCCGGACCATTTTCTTCTATCAGCGCATCGTCAGATCTCTCGGATGCTCCTAGACCCAAGAATATCTGGTGCTATGAGGGGGAGTCGGGGGTGGAATGGCTTCATCACAGTATGGAAGACAGCGGCACAGCAGGATCTGGCTTTGAGCACAGAGGGGAAACAACACGATGAGACCAAAGACCACCTAACAGGACTTGATAGTCAAACACACACACACACACACACACACACACACACACACATACACATACATGCATGCATACGCACGCTCTGAGTCTAGCCCGCCTTCCATAGGGAGAGCAGGGGCCAGAGGATGTGATTGCCGGGATGGATGTTTCTTTTATTTATGTGCCGGTGTTGGGGTCAGGCAGAGTTAGTGTTAGCGGCTGACATTAGCGAGGGAGCGGCCGCGCCAGCCGATTGTTTGTCGGAGAGCAGCGGCGGTCACTGGCATTTGTCTAAGCTCTGAGTCAAGGAGCGGCATGACGTTCACGTTGCCAGGGGGATAGGGTGACCTTAGTAAGCCCATACATCAGCGGTAATGGGGAAACAGTGGTCACCGAGGCACATCATAAACATCTTAAAAGAGCAAGTTATTTTATCACAAACAACCAAGTACTGTCTTCTGGGTAGTCTAGGTTTCCTCATGACAAGCTCTCTGGCCTTTGTTGTTAATGAACATGCTCAGAGAAACAGATACCCACAAATGTGTCATCAGAAGAATCACGGCTGTGTACAGTACTGCGCTAACGTCAGACATATCTCTCAGATGATCAGATATAGGATAATCCACTTGCGTAAGAAGGGCGAAGTCGAAAGGAAATACGCAGGGGTTCAACAACATGCAGTATGAAAGAACATGAAGAAAATGGGACCCCTAACCACAGTGCAAAAGCCTGGTAGACCACCAAAACTGTCAACATCAGGTAAATAGGACTGAAGGTGTGTAGCGAAAGAGGAAACTCCAGCTCCACATCTAAACCAATGCACAGATGATTTTGTTAGGCAGTATACTGTATAGTATATCGTCGCTGTCCAAAGAAAAACAAGTATCACCATTTTTGCTGAATTTTACTTTTATATCTCATTTGGTCACATGAGCTGCTGTCTACACTATGTGGAAATTTCATAAAGAATGGACCAATAGAAATGGCCCAAAGCTGCTTGGAAAAACGTCTGGTTCCATTCACTACCATTCAAATCAAATTAGGTTTTTGGCCTCTCCTTTAAAGTTGCGATTTTGGAGGTACCTGTATGTGCTAATCCTAACTGTATGAGTTCAGCAGGAAGTGATGAAGCGAACATCATACCCAGCTGGACTCCTATTTGAAAGCTTTACCAAATAAACATATTATTTACTAAAATGAATTTATTTTTACAGGCTATTGTGGCAGATTTGGGTTGCACCCACATTTTTCACAAATTCCATTGTGCAAAAATAGTGTCCACCATTACCATACTCAACAATCGACTGGTTCTAAGTGTGCTTTGTTGATAGTGGACTATAACTAACTTTGTAACTCTGACATTCATAACTGTACTATACACTGTACTATCATAACTACTACAAACCCAAAAACCGGATAGTATTAGTGTGTAATTGGGACGCACCTGACAACTCACCACTATGGGTCTGAAAGGGTGTGTATTAAAGGTCTTACTAAAGACAGTATTGTGTGTTGCAGGACTAAATTCCAATTTATGTGCCAAAGCAACCAGTTAACCTTCTGGTTTTGACTCCAGTTTTGACTCTGATTCTTGAACTGCCCTTAATTAATGAAATTAAATAATATAATAATGATGTATATATTATAATAAAAATAATAAATAAAATACGAATAAAACCTTCCCTTAACACCCTTATCATATAACCAATGTGCAGACAGCAGGGCAACATATACATGTAGTAAAATCCCATAAATGAATAAACAGTCTATAGAAAAAGATTATTATCCCACAATAATGTGGCTTGTAGTCCTGCATTGTGTAGCAATCTGCCAATGGTGCTGGCACTAACTGGATGGCTCATGAAGGGCATTGCTGCTTGCTGAATGTTCGCAGTTGTCGGTGTTGGGTCACTCCACACATGTCCGACAGTTCGTTGGTCCTCTCTCAGTAGTTTGTATAGGTCTCCTAGATCTGTCATGTCACTGATGCGTGCCTTCTTTATCCACTGCCTCCAACAGCATGCTCTGATAGTATCTGCACAACCAATACGTCAATAAGATCATCCTGCCTCCTGGAGCCCAACCATGCGACCCCTCTCAAGCTCCTCCAACTGCTCCAACTGCTTTCAAACTCTTCTCTGAGACATTCTTCACTTGCAAACGATGCTACCAACACAACAGCATGAGTCAGAATGGAAAGGTGCAACAGGATGACATTATATTGGTCAGTCAGGTACAGCAATAAGGCTCGTCCCTGCTTATGTCATGTGTGGCAGAGCGTGAAACTGAAATCATTTGTCCAACCTTCCCACCAAATTTTCTACCTGTTGGTTGATTCCTTCTGGGTGTAACTATAATTTCAATGATGAGTGTATCACTCATCAATCACATAAACAACACATGAATGGCATTATTGTGCTACAGACATGGCGGCTGAGCTTTAGATGGTAGGTCATCTTCAGCTGGGGGAGTGCTCTAAAGACGGGCCAGGACTCCACAATTAATCCAACTCAAGGCAAGTCTGAGGGATGGTGGTCATTATTAGTTGTGACTAACACAGATGGAAACCGGCTACAGCTTGCTTGCTGTGAAATATTTCAAAAAGTGTACAGTAGCTGGATACCCGTGTGTGCACACAGAATACGTCAAATACTGGATGTCATTTACCCTGGAAACAGGACTGCAGACAATTTTTGGTGGGAGTGGGTGACGGTGGGACAAATTGTAGCAGAAGCCGCAGGGAGCCGGAACTGGTGTTCTCAGAAATGGAAGCATTAGTAGAAGTTCTGCCAGGAAGACTCTAAATCTTCGTCATACATTCGTTCAGCCATCACTCCGGCTCAATAGCTGGCCTGCACCTGTCTTCATACTGGCTCAACTTCCTTTTGCTTCTATTAGGTGCTAACATGTAGGTGTACGGGATCTGCAGGAGACTTGACCCTCTGAGTCTTAAAGGAAGGAGAGCCTATGCCAAAGTCTCTTTAATTTCCAAAAAATCTTTATCCCCCAAAACCATACTGAGGGTTACACATGTCTTCCATCACTGCTGCCTACTTTCTAGTAGAACACGGATTGACCACCCGAATCCAGACCTTAGCACCAAATGTGTTTGGCATTTCTCAGAAGCCAAGCAACTTCCAAGACTGAACTTTAAAGGTGCGGTGATATATCCCAACAGATTTTTATGGAAAATAAAAGCACATTTTCCAAAAAGATTAGAGGCTGTGATAAAGGCAAAGAGTGCACGAAATGAATACTGAAAAAAAATGATGGTAGACTTAGTGGTGGAGTCTTCTGTGTAATTTTCCCACTAAATATATGCTTTTGGTTTGTATGCCCTTGATACTAGAGAACATTGAACTTGCATTTACTGGCAGTTTTGACTGGAAATTAAATAAATGAAGGGTAATTTCTGACATTTCACAGCACTGTGCATTCACACCTGTTAGCGCATTCTGTGTGGGTTTTGTTGTGCCTTGGGGGAGCACACAGGCACGTATGCACACACACACACACACACACACACACACACAAGGATGGGAAACGTAGTGATCTCCTAACAGAGTAATATGTGAGGATGAGCCCTGCAGTGAAATTAAAGTGAATGGGCAATGGAGACTGTGTGGGAGTGACGCTTTGATGGCATTTATACACACACAAACACCTCTCTCACTCTATCTTTCAATCTCAATCTTTCTGGATGACATTGAGGCACACACACACACACATACACACTCATACACGCCAATGCTCCAACTCCCCTCCAAAAGTCAGAGCCCCAGTTAGAATCCCATCAGAGTAACAGGTCGAGAGGGTCAATTATTTACAGCGTCAAGCCCAGATTGCAATTACCCGCACCGAGCCGGCGAGGAGGCGGCAGCAGCCGAATGGTTTGGGATGAGCTGTGATGCGATACTACCCCCCCTACACACCCCCCGACACACCATCCCTCCCCAACCCCTGGCTCCCTTCCCCAGTGATTGCAATGCGCCCTAGCCTCCAGTGTGGCTAACACTTGTAGAAATTACCTGACAGAACCAATATAATGTTATTACCCAGCCACGTGCATCCAGCTGTCTCGGAGAGACGCATTCCCCGTGATATTGGAGCATAGCTTCCCCACCCCTACCCCACCCTGCCCCAATTTATTTCCTCCAAATGAAAATGAATTATGCATTTTTCAGTGTCACTCTCAAATATAAACCACCGGTACACTGTGGGCTGCTTCTATTACCAGTCAAGCATATGGAGCAGAGCCTCGCGAAATGGCATGGCTTAAAACTATAAACTCGGCAGCAAGTTTTAAGGCGCGGGGCGGGTGCACGTCTTTCTGCGGCAGTTGTTGCCCGTTTTTGCTGTTGTAAGGCTACGCAGGGATTTGCAATGTTCTACTAGGTTCTACTGACACTAGTTGAATTCAGAAGCCCATTTTCCTCCTGGGAATCATGTAATATGAGAAACTGTGATAGATGATAGATAAAAACAATATCTACCACCTTCTGATGTGAATTGTTGGGGCGCTGTGAGATGTGGCATTTGGAGTTTGTGCATGATATGTTTCTAAAGCCATTTAAATAAAGCTTGTTCATCCGTTTTTCACATTTCTACCCAGTGTTTTGAAGGACCCTTCCTTTGATTTTTCTGTTCTGTTTTCTGTTCTGAAAATATGCCTTTAGTCTAGCATTTCTCATCTGAAATAAAACTTTAAATGACAAAAGCATCAAAGCAGACCTAAGTTACTATTAGCTAACAGCCATGTGTGATATAACACTTGGTATTTTGGGGGTCCCATGTTGCCTGGTCACTCCAGTGTTAACTGCTTGCTAGCTGACCATCAGTGTTGGATTAAGGCTCTACAAAGAAACAAAGTACAACGTAAAGTATGTGGAGGACATACACAAGTTCTTATGTTTATGCTCTTTAAGAAGGGACCACAAAGCCAGCTGAATATAACCATTTGTAAAGTATGTAAAGAAAACCGTGTTTCGATTTTTGCAATCGCTGTCTGTTTGCAGAGAAAACACTGCTGCCATTCCTTTATCTCTACTAGGAACAAATATCTAGGAACCATACAAAGGAGCATACGGTTTCACAGTGGGGGAGATAAGGTTCGTACCACCCTGCTCAATGCTCAGTTCCTGTAGACAATGGCTTTACTCCAAATTTACGTAAAGATAAACCTCACTCGACTTTATCACTGCACGCCTCCGTCATTCACGTAGCCTCCTGTTGCTGGAAATTGCCAGCTGTCAGTAAAAATGAAAGACTTTTGGTGGCATTGTTACATTGTGTCACTGTTGTTGGGAATGTAGGGTTAGCAGCTGTAATGAGAGTTAAGACTTAACATTGTTAGGAACAGTACAAAGTTACATTACCGCCCTGTGGACAAGTGCAATATGATTACAGTACCATATCGCCTCAAACACCATCACTTTGAGGATTACAGTTGTCTTTACTCACTCCTGCCTACTTTCTAGTAGAATGTTGAACAGACCACCCAAATCCAGACCTCAGCATTGATTGTGCTTAACATTACTCAAATGCAAACCAACCTCCAAGACTGAACTTTGAAAGTGCTGTAGTATATATCTGCAGATTTCTATGAAAAATGAAAACAAATCTCCCAAAAGTAATGGAGGCCGTGATAAAGGCAAAGGGAGCATATACTGAGTACCATAAACAGCACTGTGTGCTATACCGGTGCAACCAATTCTTCTTGGAAATGCTCTTTGTAGTTTGGTAATGAGCTCGCCCACATATGAACCGAGATCTTAGACATCTTGTCCTCCGTCTTTGGCATTCTTAACCAACTAAAGATCTGAGGCCTCAGAGTGACGCCGTAGGAAATTAGCTCACCTAATTGATACCTCATAACCAAGTTATTGTAAATATGATTGGGATACTGTACAGTATGCCATAACACATTGGTACCTCTAAAAAAGTTCAATGCAACAACTGAACTGTTACTTCTCTCAAACCAAAAACAGGACGTGTAAGATCTTACGGTTTCATAAGCAAAGAAGGCTAAACAATGGCCTTTCCCTGAATTTGTATTTGAGCATCTAATGGGTGGAAGTCCAAAGAGTCCAAGAGGTTAATTACAGGGTTCCAGACCCTCATTAGGCCACTTGTGTTTCGCACCTCGGAAAACAAGATAACATCAGTGGCCCAGCTTTCATTACCTAATGATGTGTCTGATGATGACTTAGCATCTTCAGTAATGCTTGGTAAAGTATTAGACATTTAGCTGAAGTGCTTAAATTTATAGATTTAGTGGTTGCCGTCTCCAGCTACCTGTAACCGTGACTTCACAATAAGCAAATGTGACAGTAAACAAAGCTGCCTTAAAATGTCAGTGCTGTTGTGGATTTTAAACATATTATTTCTTCTTCTATTAAAGTTTTTCCACATAAGTTTGTAAAAAAAAAACTGAATATAAGATAAATTATGAAATTATATTATGAAATAAAGAAGACTCTGGGACATACAGTACTGTGCAAAGTTCAGCTGAAGAGAACACAGAGTAAAATATAAGACACTTGTATATAATATAATGTCTGTGTGTATATATATATATATATATATATATATATATATATATATAAAACAATGTATAATATATTTGTATGATTATAAATTGGTTTGTTATACTGAACATCCAGCAAAGCTTGAATGAAAAATATAAACTACATATGATCAAGCACAGCTTAAAAACTGCTGATCAGACCAGCTAAACTGACAGCTCTCTGTCCAACACTGCTAGCCTGCTCTGCCATGCATACAGAACCAAGATCATTATCCAGCTTTTATGTGATGTAACCGGACGAAAAAAAAAGATACAGACAAACAGATGTGCAAACTGAATGTTGGATGAATGAACCAACAAACAGACAGATGAAGCAATGTGTGAAGGAGCAGACAAACAGATGCACAAACAGACAGACGGATGAAGCGATGCTCAAAGGAATGGATACCCAGATACACAGACGGACTGACAGATGAAGCAATGCACAAATGAAGGAATGGATGAATGGACAGTGTTGGTGTACAGATGAATGAATGAATGGGTCAGCTGCGGCTACAGACAGGTGGTCTAGCTTGCAAACTTTCAGCTATGCTGGGTTAGCTTTGTTTCACAAAGTTTCTCTGACACTGTTTTGTGGGGGCGGCTCCGGCTCAGTATCTGGTCTGCACCCATCTTCAAAATGGCTCAACTTCCTTTTGAGGATTACAGTTGTCTTCCATCAAGCCTGCCTACTTTCTAGTAGAATGATGAACAGACGACCCAAATCCAGACCTCAGCATTGATTGTGCTTAGTATTACTCAGATGCAAACCAACTTCCAAGACTGAACTTTGAAAGTGCTGTAGTATATATCTGCAGATTTCTATGGAAAATGAAAACAAATCTCCCAAGAGTATGCACGAACAGATGCACAAACAGACTGACAGATGAAGCAACGCACAAATGAAGGAATGGATGAATGAACAGTGTTGGTGTACAGATGAATGAATGAACGGGTCAGCTGCGGCTACAGACAGGTGGTCTAGCTTGCTAGCTTTCGGCTATGCTGGGTTAGCTTTGATTCACAAAGTTTCTCTGACACTGTTTTATGGGGGCGGGGCGGGGCAGGGCGGGACGGGAGTCATCAGCCTTGTAAATGGTTAAGTAATGCTTACTGTCGTGTTAGCCAAGATTAAGGCCGCCCTGTTGACACAGAGAGGAGAGAGATATTGAGAAGACATGTATTAGACTTATAGAAGATATTCATACAACATACTTGTTTTAATGCTAATAAAGGGATACAGAGGAAACAAGAGTCCTACCAGCTGTGCAAGACCTGGCAGACCACCAAAACGTTCCCCATCAGAAACAATAATTTCATCTTTGAGAGAGAGGAGAAACTCAAGCTACTCTCTGGCTTTAACTCCTGCTGTAGCTGTCAAGAAGCTGTTACGGAGGACACATTCATCTCCACATACAGGGGTTGGACAATGAAACTGAAACACCTGGTTTTAGACCACAATCATTTATTAGTATGGTGTAGGGCCTCCTTTTGCGACCAATACAGCGTCAGTTGGTCTTGGGAATGACATATACTGCGTCCTGCACAGTGGTCAGAGGGATTTTAAGCCATTCTTCTTGCAGGATAGTGGCCAGGTCACTACGTGATGCTGGTGGAGGTTCGTCCTTCTTGCTGGTATGCTGACATTACCCTGGATACCGTGGCTCTTGATACATCACAAAGACTTGCTGTCTTGGTCACAGATGCACCAGCAAGACGTGCACCAACAAATTGTCCTCTTTTGAACTCTGGTATGTCACCCATAATGCTGTGTGCATTGCAGTATTTTGAGCAGAACTGTGCTCTTACCTGCTAACTGAACCTTCACACTCTGCTCTTACTGGTGCAATGTGCAATTAATGAAGATTGGCCACCAGGCTGGTCCAATTTAGCCATGAGACCTCCCACACTAAAATGACAGGTGTTTCAGTTTCATTGTCCAACCTCTGTACTCTGCATTGTGCATTCCTGTTGCTTTGTTGCCATTGGTTCGCTGGGCTAGGACGCAAGCTTGTGTGTACATTTGAAGGTCTAAATATTAACAAGTGAAGACTGCTACAGTGTAGGATCCTGGAATCGCCCGGCTTTACTGCCCTCATGCGGGACTCGTATTTGAAGGAGAACCAGCCATGTTTACGGTGTGTCAGTTCCATGTCCCGAACTCTCCTTAGTCAACCACGCCAGTGTAAACGTAGATTTCCAGTCTGTGGGATACGTGTGGCCATACATTTAGAATCAGTACTAAAATGTTCATTCTCCCTATGTCTGTCACACACACACACACACACACACACATGCACACACGCACACACACACTCATTAAACCTGTAAGGCTTCATCACCCTCATCAATACAAGTTGGACATGCGTGTATGAATATGTGATATTATTCATTATAGCCCCTCTCTGCTGCAAATGACTGTCCTCTTCCTCCTCGCAAGGTCACCCCACATCCGGCACGCTTGTGCATTCCCGTCACATTCCCCATAATCCGAGGCATTTGAGCCTGCAATACAAACACGTTCAAGTCGGCCCGTAACAAGGCTTTTTGTAATACCCGGCGGAGTGTTTAGTATTCTCTCCGACACGCGTCCTTGAATCCCTATTCCCAGCGCCTCTCTATTGTATGGCGCTGGATGGGCCAGGAAAATACTCACACTATAACTGGACTGGGGGAACGAAAAGAAAAAAAAAGGAAAGCAGAAAGAATTACTTGCCCACTCTTTTCCAGCCATCGGATCGGAGGGCTATTATCTGTCTTTAAGCCGCGTGAATGGAGTGTGGCAAGCCACCAAACCATCATAATAATAATAGATGTATGAGATGGGGCCCATGTGTGCTCAGGCAGTAAGTAGCTATTATGGCTACGGCATTTTAGTGGGGCCTTTTGAGTGTGACGCACACATGGCCAGGCTGGCCTAATGAGTGTCGAGTACAGGTTTTGGTATTTAGCTCACACGGGGCCAGATGCCTTAAAAGCATGTAGGAAACCATGTGCCAAAACGCCATTGTTTGGGCCAGTTGTCTGCAGGGGGCCGAGGAAATGTTTCACCCTCTCGACTATGGCGAGCTTTCCTGGCTGGCGCTCAAAGACAGGACATAGATCAGCATTAGGACGCATTGGTGGTGAATGACATTGTCAAGGCGAGGCCCTTTGATTTACGTCCGGGCGATGGTGTCTTGTTTTGCGCGAGGCGTGGATGCTGGGGCCGCGGGGCGAGCACGCAGACAGGGAAGCATTTTGTGACAGGCAGTTTCCTCGGCGCGCGGCACAGGATGGGTTGCCTGACGAGCGGCTGAGGTGGCGGCAGTGCCACAGGCTATCGGAGTGTGAAATCGTGTGGAGGTTATCCCATTACGCTTCATTTAGCAGCGCCTTGCCCCATCTCTCATTTTTGACAAGTTTCTTAACCGCTGGAAATGCGCCGGGATGCTTGTCTACCCGGGTTGGGGGGGTAGGAGGGATGGGGAGCTGTTGCTTGCTGGTCGGAGTGAGTGGAGAGAGGTGCAGTGGAGGGTGGGCGGCGGTGGTGGGGTATTGGCATGAGTGTTGGAGGGGAAGAAGGGAGTGTCGTGCCGCATCTGGAATGGGATTCTAATAAAGCCAGTTGCTACCATGGAAACAGGGGGAGAGGCACCCCTTCCCTGCATGTCGGGAGAAGCCCCAAGGACCGTAGTGAGCCCTCGCTACTCTCCTCGCTGCCTCTCTCTCTCTTTTCCTCTCTCCGAGCGTGGCAAATGGCCCACTGCTTACAAGCCATGAGGAAGTAGGTGCCTTGCCAGAGAAGGGGGCCAGATAAGGGTGCGTAAAATTAGCTGTGGCTCCCAGAAAAAAGAGGGGGAAATGTGCAAGCTAGTCCCCCATGAAAGGAATTTCACACAGGCCCTCCTATCGCATTCTGCCGCTCCACACACCATGACTGCCATTCCCCCGGTTCGACATCCACGGGCGCAAAGACGGGGGGCAGAGGGGCGGTGGGGGGAGAACAAAAGGGGCGCACCAGACAATTGAGCGGCAAACCGTGTCTGCGGCGCGCAGCTGTGGGAGAGAGAGACGACGGGCCTTGGAGAGGAAGCACTGTGCATGATGGGATTGGGTGGCACCATATATCCCAGCTCCAGCCCTCTTTCGAGTTCTCCGGATTCTGGAAACTGGGAAAAAAAAAAAACAGTGAGCGAGCAGGGACCAGTGCTCCCCTCCACCTGCCTGAATCCTTAACGGATTACTGTTCGATTCACTTGGTTAACTCCCCGCACTTGGGTTTTTATTCATGTAGCGCATCTTCTGAAGGAAGCCCCGCTATATAGGCCTCCTCTTTCCCCCTCTGTAGCTGCTGCCTTTCAAGTGACACCAGGCTGATGAAAGTGGATGAAAAAAAGGGAGGCGGCGGAGGAGGAGAAAGGCAGAGCAAAGAGAAAGTGTTGCGGAATGAAAGAGAACTTGTCTCCCTGGAGGGGGGTTTCCCCTCGGCCGGCCTGTGAAGCGAATGTCCCCGAGTGATTTATGGGAAATTTACACATTTGAGTGCGAGTGTGAAAATGCCCCTCGGCCCACATGAAAGATAGAGCTTTAATATCTGTCTAATACAACGCCTTAATGAGATCCCTTTCTTGCTTTTCCTTTCCCTCTGTTTATGAGAGAATTGATGAAAGAAGCAGACATGGTGAGTGAGAGAGAGAGATAGAGATGGAGAGAGAGAGAGAGAGAAATAGACAGTCATATTTATCCAAGAATTGGTTTGAAAATTGCTTCCATGCAAATGGGTTTGGCAGGGCGAGGCTTAACGCTTCTATGGCAGGTTCGCTTGTAAAGATGCGACGAGGAGGATTAAGAAAGTATTACATCCAATTAGGGTTTAGAATGCAGCCGCTACATCGGTGAGTTACATGACTTTGATAGCGTCTGCAGAGCAACAGGATCTTCTCAAAGTACTAATACAGCTATTTACGGCTTATCTCATTTATATGACAGTTTTGCATCCATTTCTTCATTTCTGCTTTCACCATTTATGTAGCAAAGTGAAATACTTTGGCTGTTTTTGGATGGGGCTTGTACTTTAAGTGGCTGTAGGTGAGGCAGAATTCCCATATGAAGAAAACAATGTGGTGGACATCCTGTTTCAAAATTGAATTCATATTCATATTCATGCGCTGCATGACATCTCATTTGCATAAACAATATTCATGCCTCCTTATTACTTACTAATTAAGACAAATTATAGCTATTTAGATAAAGGACTTTCTAAAACCATGTGTTTTTAGTCAGAGGAGCTTTATAGCGACGGCCCGATGGCAGCAGTAGAGAGGATGTGTAGTACTCTTGACTATACAGTTCTGATAGTGGAACATATCAGGACATCTTGAAATGCATGTGGTGAGCCACAGGTAATCACTCTTCAGCAGGGCAACATTAATATATATATATATATATGTGTACAGGGGTTGGACAATGAAACTGAAACACCTGTCATGTTAGTGTGGGAGGTCTCATGGCTAAATTGGACCAGCCTGGTGGCCAATCTTCATTAATTGCACATTGCACCAGTAAGAGCAGAGTGTGAAGGTTCAGTTAGCAGGTAAGAGCACAGTTCTGCTCAAAATACTGCAATGCACACAACATTATGGGTGACATACCAGAGTTCAAAAGAGGACAAATTGTTGGTGCACGTCTTGCTGGCACATCTGTGACCAATACAGCAAGTCTTTGTGATGTATCAAGAGCCACGGTATCCAGGGTAATGTCAGCATACCACCAAGAAGGACGAACCTCCACCAGCATCACGTAGTGACCTGGCCACTATCCTGCAAGAAGAATGGCTTAAAATCCCTCTGACCACTGTGCAGGACGCAGTATATGTCATTACCAAGACGAACTGACGCTGTATTGGCCGCAAAAGGACCTACACCATACTAATAAATGATTGTGGTCGAAAACCAGGTGTTTCAGTTTCATTGTCTAACCCCTGTATATGTGTGTGTGTGTGTGTCTGTGTGTGTAGGTGTGTGTGTGGTGTGCGTGTGTGTGGTGTGTGGTGTGCGTGTGTGTGGTGTGTGTGTGTGTGTGTATGTACATATACTATTATCATTAAAAGAGTACTTGGACAAACAGATGCACCCAGAAGGAAGCCATGGAGAGGAATGAAACTTAGAGGATAGGTTTGACATGTGAATGATTTAATGCTTGGCTGCGCATGTGGCATAGGCAAGGACCAGCCTTATTGCTGTACTTGACTAACCCAGCACCCACAATTGCGGACATTCAGTGTGCAGTGATGGCCTCTATGAGCCATCCTGTTCATGCCAGCACCATTGGCAGACGGCTGCAATGGTGCAGGACTACATGTACACAGACCATTATGATGACTGTCCTTAACACCACATCAGCCTTGTCAAAGACTACAATGGTGTCAATAGTGGCAGGCTGTCATGATGTCAAGTGTTGAGTTCCGCTTTTGTCTTGGTGGAAACGACCAAAGAATCTGTGTGTGAAGGCACCGCACTCAGCGCCAAGATGCTACCACAAAATCTGCAGGAGCTGTGTAAGAATATTCAAGCTGCACTGGATGGATTATCACAGATCAGCAATAGGAACCTCTACAACTCCACTCTGAGGCGTCTGGCATGTGGCATTAGTAAACATGGTGGCCCGACTCCATACTGAGAGACATACTTCTGTATGTGTAGCTTAATAAATATTACCCATATCAGTCTACATGTATCATCATTGATTGTTCCTGGTAACCTTTATCTTCCTTCCCAATAGCACTGCAATCCAACACTTCCTTCGGGGGGCAACTATTCATTTGATGGTGAGTGTATGTACTTGTTTGTAGTAACTAGTGATGTTGTCCATAGCGGTGATATGATATATTAATATTACCACAGTGTCAGAGTGAAATGCTGTCAGTAAAAGACATCCCATGTATCACTAACCATTCATTCAATTCAGAGAAGCATGTTCATCATGATCAAACTCTACTCCACAGGACTTTCCATGTTAGATTAATGAAAGAGTTGGAAGCGGCTCGCTCTTTTATTCCCTCTTTCTGTGGATATTGGATACTCTGCTGTACAACTTTTCACGACATGCTATCACTACCGCATAGCACTTTTCACAAAGCAATTTCATAGCGATCCAGCCGACAAATTCCAGACCCGGCCTGAGGAAAAAAACAGCCAAGCCTTTAAAGGGGATGGCAAAGGTTTCACCCTGAAAATCATTCTTTATCCTGCCGGTGTTGTTGAGCAGCACTCTGTCAGGCGTCTGTGGAGTCTAGGAACACAAGTAAACTTGTTATACAGGAAATCTGAAGACTAATGGAACCTCGGTCTGGGTCTATCTTCACAGATTGTTCTCACCTCATACTGTTTTTATTGTATGTGTTGTGCTACCCACTCTGCCATTCTCTCCACAGTGAGCAGTCTGGAAGACAGCCGGATGGACAGAATGACAGTGGTTGATTGACTCTGACCCCTGCTGCGCTTTGATAATTCAAAGAAAAGGAGGCACAACAGGAAGTTGTTAAATATGCACAGTCGTCCTTCCGAAATGAGAGGAAAGGACAGAGACACCAGGTTGCCTTGTACTGTTCGGGGAGTAATCAAGCACTGGCTCAGCTTCAGGTGGTGGGCGGAATCTGCAACTCGGTGGCAACTCCCGGGATTCAGTAATGTGACCGTTGGAACAGATGTTCGCATGAGATTACTCATAAACAGCTACAATCGTAGCATCCTCTGAAGCTCACCAAACCGGCAACACCATGCAGCTTGTTCTTCATCCATGGCTCCCCAGAAGAAGGGACCTGCATGCTGAGCTTTAGAGACCCACCCACTTTTTCGCACCAAAACCTTAAAGCACAGCGGGGGCTTTGGCTCCTTTGAAGTGGAAAATGCAAGAATGTAATGCGTGGTGCATCGAGACGCGCCGAAGATTCGCTGTGAAATCGGCGAGAAAGGAAATGAGTTTGAAAGCGGGAGCAGTGTGACTGGGTCTAAAGCGCGTCTGACACGGGCCCACTTTTAGAACTCCGGCATCCTCCCTCTCGCAGCTACTGTAGCGTACAGCAGAGCAGAAGCGTACAGCGCTCTTTCATCCCCCTCTAACCTAAAGGCAGTCGGGCAAAAGGGAATACTGTATGGGCGAGCGGGGTTGGTTGCATGGGCGTCTGGAGGCACGGCTAGTTTGCCTGGACCGCGTGGGCTGCTTCTCTGATGTGTCCTTCCTAATAATCTTCAACCCTAAGCACTCCTGTCATCTGTTTTTTTTTCTTGGCCTATTATAAACCTGATACAGCTGTGCCTTTGAGATCCATCTGCTGACATCTGTCCTGAAACAGGAAGGAAGAAGACGGCACACGGTGATTGCACAGGTAGTCCAGCATGAAGTGGGCACTATCGATGCTGCGGGAGTCTGACACTTCGAGGATAATGGCTAGTTATTGGCTTCTTCATCAATGTCAGTTCCCTTTGCTTCACAAGCCAATGTTGTGTTCAACAACGACCCTACTCTGTTCAAAGAGGCTCTTGTATACTATATGACTCTAGCTAGTTGAATTACGGAGGCTTGGTGGAATATCAGTATGAAACATGCTGTCTGAGTAGAGTTCAAATCACTCTGTAAGACTGGCCTGAATGATTTGAATGCCGGATTCATTTGTTAAGTAAGTATTTGTTTCTTTGTTCGGTTCCTGGAAGCTTAGTCTTTTTACAAAGCCACTAATTTGCAGCCTAAGAAAAAAGTCAAGCAAAGCCAAATTGTAGTATATGGAACACGGTATAAATAAACCAATTATAGTTCATTTAGATGAACGCTAGACATTTGAAAGAGCAAATATTTATAGAATATCATGTGTGGAGGTTCTTCAAAATGGAAAATGCTAGCAAAATAAAACACTGGTATATCACGAAGGCACCTCAGGACCCTCATGCATGCAATCCACATTAGCTATGATTACATTTAGCCTGATAGTGATAGCTCAATCAGAATAGAATACGCTGATGTGTACAACTCATTTGGAATAGACTAGTCTGATTGAGACCTTTCCAAATGTAGATTCTATCCAATTGAACAAAGGTAGGTGATCCTATATAATCTGTTATATTGAAGAGTATTAGCTTTTTAAACACTGTATCTGATTACATTTCCAAGTTTCAGGATGTTCTGTGCATGTGCATTTGCACCACAGTGGAAATTTATAATGTTCAACATGGCCCAAGTCTAAACTGGTCTTTAGAGGAGACAAAGTGAATGCTTCAAACTTAAAGCCTTGAAACACCAACACACTACTTACAGTACACTAACACATTACACTTACTGAGTTACTGTACACCAACACACTACTTACAGCACACTAACACATTACACTTACTGAGTTACTGTACACCAACACACTACTTACAGCACACTAACACATTACACTTACTGAGTTACTGTACACCAACACACTACTTACAGTACACTAACACATTACACTTACTGAGTTACTGTACACCAACTCACTACTTACAGCACACTAACACATTACACTTACTGAGTTACTGTACACCAACACTACTTACAGCACACTAAGACATTACACTTACTGAGTTACTGTATACCAACACACTACTTACAGTACACTAACGCATTACACTTACTGAGTTACTGTACACCGACACGCTACTTACAGTACACTAACACATTACACTTACTGAGTTACTCCACACCAACACACTACTTACAGTACACTAACGCATTACACTTACTGAGTTACTGTACACCATCACACTACTTACAGTACACTAACGCATTAAACTTACTGAGTTACTGTACACCAACACGCTACTTACAGTACACTAACGCATTACACTTACTGAGTTACTGTACACCAACACACTACTTACAGTACACTAACACATTACACTTACTGAGTTACTGTACACCAACACACTACTTACAGCACACTAACGCATTACACTTACTGAGTTACTGTACACCATCACACTACTTACAGTACACTAACACACTACACTTACTGAGTTACTGCACACCATCACACTACTTACAGTACACTAACACATTACACTTACTGAGTTACTGCACACCATCACACTACTTACAGTACACTAACACACTACACCTACTGAGTTACTGCACACCCACACACTACTTACAGTACACTAACGCATTACACTTACTGAGTTACTGTAGACCAACACACTACTTACAGCACACTAACACACTACACTTACTGAGTTACTGTACACCAACACACTACTTACAGTACACTAACACATTACACTTACTAAGTCACTGTACACCTACACACTACTTACAGTACACTAACACATTACACTTACTGAGTTACTGTACACCAACACACTACTTACAGTACACTAACGCATTACACTTACTGAGTTACTGTACACCAACACACTACTTACAGTACACTAACACATTACACTTACTAAGTTCCTGTACACCAACACACTACTTACAATACACTAACGCATTACACTTACTGAGTTACTGTACACCAACACGCTACTTACAGTACACTAACGCATTACACTTACTGAGTTATTGTACACCAACACACTACTTACAGTACACTAATGCATTACACTTACTGAGTTACTGTACACCAACACGCTACTTACAGTACACTAACACATTACACTTACTGAGTTACTGTACACCGACAAGCTACTTACAGTACACTAACGCATTCAACTTACTGAGTTACTGTACACCAACACACTACTTACAGTACACTAACACATTACACTTACTAAGTTCCTGTACACCAACACACTACTTACAATACACTAACGCATTACACTTACAGTTAACTGTACACCAACACACTACTTACAATACACTAACGCATTACACTTACTGAGTTACTGTACACCGACACGCTACTTACAGCACACTAACACATTACACTTACTGAGTTACTGTACACCGACACACTACTTACAGTACACTAACACATTACACTTACTGAGTTACTGTACACCGACACACTACTTACAGCACACTAACGCATTACACTTACTGAGTTACTGTACACCAACACACTACTTACAGTACACTAACGCATTACACTTACTGAGTTACTGTACACCAACACGCTACTTACAGCACACTAACGCACTATACTTACTGAGTTACTGTACACCAACACGCTACTTACAGCACACTAACGCACTATACTTACTGAGTTACTGTACACCAACACACTACTTACAGTACACTAACACATTACACTTATTGAGTTACTGTACACCAACACGCTACTTACAGTACACTAACGCATTACACTTACTGAGTTACTGCACACCAACACACTACTTACAGTACACTAACGCATTACACTTACTGAGTTACTGTACACCAACACGCTACTTACAGCACACTAACGCACTATACTTACTGAGTTACTGTACACCAACACGCTACTTACAGTACACTAACGCATTACACTTACTGAGTTACTGTACACCAACACGCTACTTACAGCACACTAACGCACTATACTTACTGAGTTACTGTACACCAACACACTACTTACAGTACACTAACACATTACACTTACTGAGTTACTGTACACCAACACGCTACTTACAGTACACTAACGCATTACACTTACTGAGTTACTGTACACCAACACGCTACTTACAGCACACTAACGCATTACACTTACTGAGTTACTGTACACCAACACGCTACTTACAGCACACTAACGCACTATACTTACTGAGTTACTGTACACCAACACGCTACTTACAGTACACTAACGCACTACACTTACTGAGTTACTGTACACCAACACGCTACTTACAGCACACTAACGCACTACACTTACTGAGTTACTGTACACCAACACGCTACTTACAGCACACTAACGCACTATACTTACTGAGTTACTGTACACCAACACGCTACTTACAGCACACTAACGCACTACACTTACTGAGTTACTGTACACCAACACACTACTTACAGCACACTAACGCACTATACTTACTGAGTTACTGTACACCAACACGCTACTTACAGCACACTAACACGTTACACTTACTGAGTTACTGCACACCGACACACTACTTACAGCACACTAACACACTACTTACAGCACACTAACGCACTACACTTACTGAGTTACTGTACACCAACACGCTACTTACAGCACACTAACGCACTACACTTACTGAGTTACTGTACACCAACATGCTACTTACAGTACACTAACACATTACACTTACTGAGTTACTGCACACCGACACACTACTTACAGTACACTAACACATTACACTTACTGAGTTACTGTACACCGACACACTACTTACAGTACACTAACACATTACACTTACTGAGTTACTGTACACCAACACGCTACTTACAGCACACTAACACATTACACTTACTGAGTTATTGTACACCAACACGCTACTTACAGCACACTAACGCACTATACTTACTGAGTTACTGTACACCAACACGCTACTTACAGTACACTAACGCACTACACTTACTGAGTTACTGTACACCAACACGCTACTTACAGCACACTAACGCACTACACTTACTGAGTTACTGTACACCAACACGCTACTTACAGCACACTAACGCACTATACTTACTGAGTTACTGTACACCAACACGCTACTTACAGCACACTAACGCACTACACTTACTGAGTTACTGTACATCAACACACTACTTACAGCACACTAACGCACTATACTTACTGAGTTACTGTACACCAACACGCTACTTACAGCACACTAACACATTACACTTACTGAGTTACTGCACACCGACACACTACTTACAGCACACTAACACACTACTTACAGCACACTAACGCACTACACTTACTGAGTTACTGTACACCAACACGCTACTTACAGCACACTAACGCACTACACTTACTGAGTTACTGTACACCAACATGCTACTTACAGTACACTAACACATTACACTTACTGAGTTACTGCACACCGACACACTACTTACAGTACACTAACACATTACACTTACTGTGTTACTGCACACCAACACACTACTTACAGTACACTAACGCATTACACTTACTGAGTTAATGTATTATGGACATTTAGGTAAGAACTATATTGTGTATCAAAAATTGTTATTTGATCAAACTTAGATCACAGTAGATCCGTCTCTCTTTGTAGTTTGTGTTAAGCACAGAGCTGATATGACTTTTAAAATATGAGAGCTAATACTATATCCATCCACTTACAGCACAGATCAGGTAGTGACATCAAGCAAAGTCATCTCCTCTCTCTAAGATCAGATGCTGGTCCTAAATGGATTACAGTTCACTTGCAGTTCATGTCACCAGGAGTGAGTTTTTACTCTGTAGACACGTTTAATAAGCTGGGAGACAGAATTTCATAGTCTTAGTGACAAATATGATATTTTCTCAGTTACGTTTAATTCAATTCAGTATTCATTTTAATTAAAATCTTAAATGGCTCTCCCTCGCTTTCCTCTTGATCACTAACCACCATCATATCTGTTCATTTAGCCCTGTCCATTTCCTTTAGCCTCTCTCTCTCTCTCTCTCTCTCTCTCACACACACACACACACACACACAAACCCACACACACAATCTTTTTAACTATATTGTTTAACTGCATTGTCCTAGCACTTATCTGATCGGCTTTCATCGTTATCAGCTCTTAATTTCCATTTACTAGTTGAAGAATAAAGGCATATAAGACTGTGTTAGAGTAGTGCTATATGACCTTTTCACTGACTTTAGGTCAACAATGCATCAACGCTGTTCAAAGAAAAACATGTGTCTCCATGTTTGTTGTTTTTTACTTTTAAGCATCATTTGAACACAGCATCTGCTCTTTACACTGCGTGATAACTTCATGATAAATGGACCAACAGAAAAGTCCCAACTGCCTGGAAAAAGTCTGGTTCTATTGAGTTACACTAACATTAAGGAGTTTTTTGCCCTCTCCTGTAAAGTTGCCATTTTGGAAACTTTTTGCCATTTTTTTCCCAGTGACCATGACATATGACATCTACTGGTGTCCTGTTTTCAAATTCTAAAATAAAAATAAAAACAAAGAATAAAAAAAACCTTCACTTTCATTTTGAAGTTAAAGTATTTGTCTTGTTGGCTAGCTAGCTAACGTTAGCACTAGCCTAACTACTTTTCCTTACCCCACGTAAACCAAAAGTAGTTTTTTTCCGTAAAGCCATAAAACGGTGCAGTATTTACATTCTGCCGTCAGCAGTCAACTTCTTAGTTCCCAACTTCTAGTTTGAATTTTCCCAGTCCACCTTAAATGGCACAGCAGTTATACCAACCTCCCATGTGCCTGAATCTAACTGCAGTAACTGAAGCAGTAGTTAAGGTGGAGTGGGACAAATAGGTTTAGTAGGTTGCAATACTCTGCCTCACCGCTACAGATGAAACACTCCAGCTTTAAAGTTGGTAAGGAACACTATAAAAAGTTGGAGTGTGTTATTTGACTGAAGCTCTATGGAGTTTCAAATGAAAAAAGGGCATGTCTGGACTGAAACACCGGCTAAAGTAGAAGCGTATCTGTTGTGTCAGGCGACTAAAACCGCTTCGCGTGCTTGTTCGGGAATGTCGATGAGTATTTAAAGCCAGTAGAAGTCTATTCAAGCCAGCATCAGTAATGTGTCTTCGTCATTGTGGTATCCTCTCATCAGAAGCAGTTCAATACGCTGAATGACTCTAAGCTGAATCCGACTTTAATTAAATGGGAGTTGGGGGAAAAAGTGGGGGAGGGGGGCTGGAGCATAGCTGGTAACCGTGCGTATGAATGTTTGTGTGTGCGGCTGAATCGCTTCCTGCAGGAATCAGTGACAGGCGCGTTCCCTGTATGACAGTTTTATTGCATCTCTAATCTATGTATACACAGAGACAGGAAAAGACAGAGAGAGGGAGAAAGAGAGGCAGAGGGAGAAAGAAAATCGTTCACGCGTGTACCCTCACGCAATCCTGTAGGCCTGTCAACATTGTCAATCATACCCCTGTAAAGGGCACCGACACTTATATAGTGAGCAATGCTGATTTTTTAATAATAATAACCACAGTCCTATGGCAGGTCACACAGGGCCACTCCTTTATTGTCTGACATTTAAGAAAAGCAAACTTTCTCATATCACTGGAAGCGGATAACACATACCTCAGAATAGCTCTCGGTTGCCCTTTTGCGGGATTTTGTGGATTTGTTTGATGCAGTGTAATTATTACGGGCTGAAATATCAGTTTCGGTCAAAGATCGAGGCAGGTTCAGCTCTAAATTAGCTTAACCAGGCAATCAGACACACTGCCTGGACACTAACAGCTATCCGTCGGCACACTAATAACGCTCCTATTTGCATAATTCATGTTTCAAATTAAAACAGCATTTGCGAGGGGGCTCGGCGTTCTCTACTTATCCCATCGGTGGCGTGCTACTGTTTGTCTCGCACACTCTTTCCTCTGACCGGGCGGTTTAACGAGTGCCTTGGCTGCAACAGAGACTCTTCCCATAAAGCTTGAACAGATGTCAGCGAGGAAGGCGTGCACATATGAGCACAGTAATGACAGATTTCAAATGTCTTAGCATCTAAGCAAGTTCCCAGTGCAGCAATGCATGTCCTTAGACGCTTTGCGTCTGAAATAATGGTTATGGTGTCTGTTCAGCAATCTGCTCTATTTTTTAAAGGTTCTATTCAGACTGTAAAAAGCTCAACGTCTTATGACTTCATAATAAATGATAGCAACTGCCGTGATATATAGCTTGCGCAGCATTCATACATTCATATGCTGTATTGTTTTATTAGTTACCAGCATCAAACAGCATATTGCATCATTTCTACAACATGCTGGAGACTTTACACTGAAAGGGAGAATGGGATGAGCTTGGTCAGCAATGATGGCGAACCCGTGACTATTGGAGCTAGGGCTCACTGGGGTCACATCACTCATCATCAAAAGAATAGCTGCACAAATAGCTGCACCTAGAAGGAATCAACGGACAGGAATGACACTTGGTGGGTAGGTTTGACATCATGAGACATGCCAGTGGTTCAAGTTTCATGCTTGGCAGCGCATGTGACGTAAGCATGGGCTATCCTTATTGCTGCATCTGACGGACCCAACAGCTACAACTGTGGACATTCAGCGAGCAGTGATGACCTCTATGAGTCTTCCTGTACCGGCACCATTGGCAAACAGCTGCATAACGCAGGACTACATGCACACAGACCATTACAACAACTGTCCTTAACACCACATCAACGTCAACAAAGACAACGGAATGGTGTCATGCGGTCATGGAGTAACTCAGAATGGCAGGAATGCCAAGATGTCCACCCCTACTGCATCTATAGAACATTCAAGCTGCATAAGATGGGTTATCAGAAGACACCATTGGGAACCTCTACAACTCCATGCTGAGACGCCTGGAACGTTGCATTGGCAAACATGGTGGACCAACGCCATACTCAGCTAAACTAGTTCTGTATGTGTAGCTCAGTAAATATGACCCATATCAGTCTACATGTATCATCATGTGTTGTTTCTGGTAACCTTTATCTTCCTTCCCAACAGCACTGCAACCCAACACTTGCTTCTGTAGTAAGTAGCACTCAACACTAGTGCATGTTAATATTTCTTTGGCCAATCTACAGTACAGTTGAATCTTGTAAAAGACATTCCAGCCACAGATGTGATTTGGATTTTTCAGTCCCCACAATTCATTAGGCCTTCTCTCAACGCACAGAAATCCCCAAAGATTCCCCACGGATATTCAGACATTCCCCAGAGCGTCTCAGGGACACTAATGTGTGATAAGAAAACACCATCACATTGCCAACACCAGCCTGTACTGTTCAGATCCACCGGGATGGGCTCATGTTGCTTGTACCGAATTCCGATTCTTACATCAACGTGATGCAAAAGGAACCTGGATACATACTGAGGAGGGATGCATTCCAACATCACTGTTGAGTACTGTTGTAATTTTCCAGGTTGCCATCGATCTGTTTGCTTGTACGATGCTCCTTTGACCCCTCTGATCCATAAGCTGTTTTCCTTCACAGGATTGATTAAAGATTCTTGCTGTTTGCACCTTTCTCACAAGACCCTTAAGATAGATAAGACAGATATGCACGATAAAGCCTTTGGCGACAGCTGCTCAGAAGATACTAGCACCAGCATATCCACAGGCCGCGTTCAGAGACACTAGGGTCACTGGTTTTGTGCCGTCCATTGCTCAATTGGACACAATCTAATGGCTTGCTTCTAATACCGTACACCACACGCGTGTGACATAAGACTTATTGGAATGTATATTCATGTGATACCTAATAAATGGTCAGTATACAGTGGGGAAAATAAGTATTTAGTCAGTCACCAATTGTGCAAGTTGTCCCACTTAAAAAGATGAGAGAGGCCTGTAATTGACATCATAGGTAGACCTCAACTATGAGAGACAAAATGTGGAAAAAAATTGAGAAAGTGATTTTGTCTGATTTTTAAAGAATTTATTTGCAAATAATGGTGGAAAATAAGTATTTGGTCAATAACAAACAAGCAAGATTTCTGGCTGTCACAGACCTGTAACTTCTTTTTTAAGAGGCTCCTCTTTCCCCCACTCATTACCTGTATTAATGGCACCTGTTTGAAGTCGTTAACAGTATAAAAGACACCTGCCTACAACCTCAAACACTCACACTCCAAACTCCACTATGGTGAAGACGAAAGAGCTGTCGGAGGACACCAGAAACCGAATTGTAGACCTGCACCAGGCTGGGAAGACTGAATCTGCAATAGGCAAGCAGCTTGATGTGAAGAAATCTACTGTGGGAGCAATAATCAGAAAATGGAAGACCTACAAGACCACTACTAATCTCCCTCGATCTGGGGCTCCACGCAAGATCTCAGCCCGTGGGGTCAAAATGATCACAAGAACGGTAAGGGAAAAATCCCAGAACCACAAGGGGGGATCTAGTGAATGACCTGCAGGAAGCTGGGACCAACGTTACAAAGGCTACCATCAGCAACACACTACGACGCCAGGGACTCAGATCTTGCAGTGCCAGACGTGTCCCCCTGCTTAAGCCAGTCCATATCCAGGCACGTCTGAAGTTTGCTAGAGAGCATTTGGATGTTTCCAGAAGAGAGTATGGGAGAATGTCATATGGTCAAATGAAACCAAAGTAGAACTATTTGGTAAAAACACAACTCGTCGTGTTTGGAGGAAAGTGAATGCGGAGTTGCATCCAAAGAACACCATACCAACTGTGAAGCATGGGGGTGGCAACATCATGCTTTGGGGCTGTTTCTCTGCAAAGGGACCAGGACGACTGGTCCGTGTACATGAAAGAATGAATGGGGCCATGTATTGTGAGATTTTGGGTGCAAACCTCCTTCCATCAGCAAGGGCAATGAAGATGAAACGTGGCTGGGTCTTTCAGCATGACAATGATCCCAAGCACACTGCCAGGGCAACAAAGGAGTGGCTTCGTAAGAAACATTTCAAAGTCCTGGAGTGGCCTAGCCAGTCTCCCGATCTCAACCCCATCGAAAACCTTTGGAGGGAGTTGAAAGTCCGTGTTGCCCGCCGACAGCCCCAAAACATCACTGCTCTAGAGGAGATCTGCATGGAGGAATGGGCCAACATACCAGCAACAGTGTGTGCCAACCTTGTGAAGACTTACAGAAAACGTTTGACCTCTGTCATTGCCAACAAAGGATATACAACAAAGTATTGAGATGAACTTTTGTTATTGACCAAATACTTATTTTCCACCATTATTTGCAAATAAATTCTTTAAAAATCAGACAAAATCACTTTCTCAATTTTTTTCCACATTTTGTCTCTCATAGTTGAGGTCTACCTATGATGTCAATTACAGGCCTCTCTCATCTTTTTAAGTGGGACAACTTGCACAATTGGTGACTGACTAAATACTTATTTTCCCCACTGTATGTGTGATTAAATGTAACATATTGGGGTATGGTGTCATGGTGTCTTGGTTTGCTGAAAGGAAGAATATTACAGCGTTCCAGAAACGATCCAATATGGACTAAAAGCAAGGTGACTCCGTACATATAGACAGACTGAGAGCTTTCCTGCTTTGAAATCAGGATTGCCGGGGATTTTTTAAGGCTTTGTTTTCAATAAACATCCTAACAGCATCCCTGTGAGAAGAAACACTGTTAAAGTAAATTACCTAGACCTGGCAGAGAGGGAATTATGCCTGAGTGTATCATAGCATGGAGCCAATATGATGAAGAACGAATTGGTTTGAAAGTGAGTCCGTTAATATACATTGCCTAGCAGTGCACCCTACAGTTGTGGTTTGAATCTCAGATCTAACACATGCTTTTCGTGGATGGGGCAGTATTCCCATGGATCGGGGATTGGTGTATTTACAGGGGTTGGACAATGAAACTGAAACACCTGTCATTTTAGTGTGGGAGGTCTCATGGCTAAATTGGACCAGCCTGATGGCCAATCTTCATTAACTGCACATTGCACCAGTAAGAGCAGAGTGTGAAGGTTCAGTTAGCAGGTAAGAGCACAGTCCTGCTCAAAATACTGCAATGCACACAACATTATGGGACATACCAGAGTTCAAATTGTTGGTGCAGGTCTTGCTGGCGCATCTGTGACCAAGACAGCAAGTCTTTGTGATGTATCAAGAGCCACGGTATCCAGGGTAATGTCAGCATACCACCAAGAAGGACGAACCTTCACCAGCATCACGTAGTGACCTGGCCACTATCCTGCAAGAAGAATGGCTTAAAATCCCTCTGACCACTGTGCAGGACTTGTATATGTCATTCCCAAGACGAACTGACGCTGTATTGGCCGCAAAAGGAGGCCCTACACCATACTAATAAATGATTGTGGTCTAAAACCAGGTGTTTCAGTTTCATTGTCCAACCCCTGTAGATTATCCTTGTTTAATACTTGTGCACATCAAAGTATTTCTGTATCTTGTCTTACCCACTGTTTGAGTCTCAGTAACAAGTATTTGCAGTGGTAGACATGTCCCCAAAAAATCTTAATTCCAGGTTATAATGCAACAAACCTGGAAAATTCCAAGGGAGGGAGGGGGTTAGGGTGGTCAATGCTTTCTCAATGGACAGTAAAAAAAGGTGGTTGGTGTAGCTCAGTGGGTAACACCACTACTCAGGGTGCCACCTCTACATGTGGGAGACTGGGGTTTGAATCCCAGTCTGGGTGACTATGCTGAGCTACACCAATAAGAGTCCTTGGGCAAGACTCCTAACACTATGTTGGCCCACCTGTAATCATTAACCTTGTAAGTCGCTCTGGATAAGAGCGTCAACTAAATGTCGTAAATGTAAAAAAGTTCCATACCGCCTGAATTTTGAGTTATCAAAGATATGATCAGTCAGTATAAGACAGAGTACACCAGGCTGTCACTGATCCATCCCAACATACTGCAAATACTGAACATGCTATTCATAAATGTATCAGCTGCCAATGGCCACCCAACACAAATAACTACTGTAGCCATAGGTACATTATTGGTGACATCATTGACATGACATGTCAATTTTCCGACTCGATCGGTTGACAAGGTTCATCTCTACGCCTCATTTGGAACCTGTTGAGTTTGGCGACGAAGGACATCTCTCTGACCTCGCTCAATGTGGCACCACCCGGTCAAGCGTCTGGCGGAGTTAAATGTGCTACATTTTCCCCTGAGGTGCTTCGTGGTGCTAGACGCTGTTGCTTTGCCCAGTCCGTTCAGTGTGATGCTCCATGTGTGCAGAGACAGGTGCTTGCCCTCTCCGTCCCACCTTGCTTGTGTCCTCATTCGGGTCAAAGAAAAAAAGCTCCTGGGAACTACCTACATCTAAATTGGGAGAAAAATACATTTCATGGTGTTGGAAACACCCCCCCATAAAAAAGCAGTTTTCCTGTCCGCTGCACTGTTTGGATTGTTTGTTCTCACCGGGCTGTGTGGCCCTGCCTTTGAATGGAGTATTTTTCACTCAGATGAGTCCGGCTGTGTAAGAAGGGACTAAACGAACAAAGTAGAGCATGCTCTGGAAAGGCTGGGCTCTTTTTCAGACAGATGGGCATGAACGAGAGAGAGGACACCTGCTGGTCCGCTTTCGTTCCCCCCCTCCATCTATCTCTCTCTCTCTCTCCCTCTATCCTGCATTAGAATTCAGTGTCTCGCTTTGCCTGGTCTCGCTGAGTGGGTTAGTGAAGCGTGTCACGGTAAGAACCAGTGAATTATAATGAACCGTGTGTGTGTGTGTGTGTGTGTGTGTGTGTAAGAGACAGAGAGAAAGAGGGAAGGGAAGAGGGAGGGGAGGGAAGAGAGACCCTCAGTGAGCATGAGCTGGTTTTCTTCTTCAAGCACAGACAGAACGAAAGAGAAAGAGAGAGGACACAACGAAGAGAGAGAGGCTGTCGGCTGATTCACCACCACCTCCACCACTCCATCCCTTTCACTCCGTCCTACACTTTCTACCAGGAACGGGGGAGTGTGTGTGGGACAGGAGACCCCGCTTGCATCCCTCCCGTCATCACTCCCTCATATGACTCCTTCTATACGAATTCATTCATCTTTCTCTCTTCTCGTTTTCATGTCACTCTCCTTCTGTTTTTTCTACCTCCTTCCCTCTCCTCTCATTCTTTCTTTTTCTCTCTCCCCCACGTCGCGATATCCCACTCGTTTTTTTTTTTTTTTTTGTCATGGTCGAGCAAGAGAAAATGAGCAGCCAGAGAAGCCAGGAGACAGGAGGATGGAGAAAAGAGGAGAGGGACCAGTGGGAGAGCTTTGAGAGCTTTGTCCGGCTGTGGAAGGAAGAGACGGATGCAGCACCTGCCGAGTGTCCTGCAGAAGCCGGGCTGGGCACTCCCTCCTCCTGTCCCGGTGATGGATAATCCCGGCAAGAGCTCTGGGAACAAAACGCCAAAGAGAAGAAAAGAACCGCACCAACGAGCCGCTCTACAGCCCTAACGGGGCAGCTGCCGAAAGAAGCTCAATCAGTCCTCCGATGCCTTTTATTCCGAAACATCAAACTATTTTACGTAAAACTTCAAAACTTTTGAACGGTTCTTAGACTCGCTCGCTATCTCTCCCTCGTCCAGGACTCTTCCGGACTCTTTTTCGCCGCTCCCTTCCTCTCGGAGGAAGAGTTTAGGGGGGGGAGGGTGTTTTTTTCTTTATGCCTGCTAATTGTACAAGAATTTCTCAGGACTTCGGCCTCGCTGAAAAGCACTTTTCATTCCAATTCATTCCTTTCCAAGCCCTCAGCTCAAAGGAGCCTTTTTCAAGCCAGAACCCTCGTCCCTGGCTTTTGAGGCCGAAATAATTGGAGCTGGAGATTGTCTTGCACTGTACCCAAGCCAGAAGAGCGGCCGTCCGACCAATCCGGAGAGAACACCTGGCGCAGTGTTTCTCGGGAAGTGGCATTTTCCTGAATCGCAGTATTATCTCCGGGGAAGGGGAGGGAGAGGTGTGTGTGGGGTGGGGGGGAGTGCAAAACCACCCAAGATGTGGCCCTTGATGATCCAGAGGCGATATGTTCTCCGGGTTAGAGAGGGAAAGAGAGACCCCTGAGGAGATTAAAGCAAGAGGAAAGTGGGAGCGCAGCGCGAAGGCCAATTCAAGATTCCTACACAAGTATGAGAGGCACCGTCCCGGGGAGGACAATAATGAGTAAAAGGACGACGTGAGGTTTTTGAAACATTGAAGACTCCAAAGTGTAGAGTACGGAGGGATGAGAAAGGGTGGTGTCAAGACTTAAAGTGGTGCTTTCAGTCTTCTGTACCTCCATCAAATCAAGATACAAAGCCAAGTTTGAAGGAAAGGCTGAACCTTACTTTACACAGAGTAAGAAGAGAACTTGGCCTGGGACCTTGTATTGTACTGTTCTCCACCCTTTTCTATTACTCCCTTCTCTGTCTTGCTCATTCTCATTTATTCACTAGGCCCCTTTTTCTTGGTCTCCCCGTTTTTTTTTTTCCTCCCTCTTGAGTCGCTGAAAGCTGCGGATCGCTAATCCATGGGCGTTTCGTCAGATTGTCCGTGCTGATTTTGCCACTGATTGGCCGTCTACTTCAGACCCTCTCCTCCTGCGCCCCCCTCTCTCGCTCTTTCGCTCTCCTTCATTTTACCTCCCTTCCTCCTCCTCCTCCTCCTCCTCCCTCCATCCCTCTCTCTCTCTCCCTCTCTCTCTCTCTCCCCCTCCCTCTCTCTCTCCCGCTATCTCTCTCTCTTTGCTTCATTGTCTCAGTGTGCAGTAGCAGAGCTGCTGGGGAGCCGACCCTTTTTCACAGCTCCAGCAAGGACACAGCGAGGTTGAGGTGAGTGTGTCTGAATGTGCGTGAATGCATCCCTTATGGGTCTACACTAACAGTAACACCCCTCTTCTAATGGGCTGGGTATGAACCAGTGTTCCTTCAGATGTGCATCCACCTTTCCTCGTGACACCTAGGTTGCATGTACCTGTGAGTTTCTCTTCTTTATTCAGACTCATTTGCGGAACGGCTTTCTGTATGTATTCTTCATTGGTTAGAGTGTGGGAGTCATTTAGAGAGTGTTGGCTCCCGACTAAGTCAGTGTGTGCCTGTTGGGGGTTTGCGGATGTGTTAGACAAGTGTGCAGAAGCGTTCCGACTCGGGACTGGATGTTACAGCAAAGTGGGTTTTGCTTACGAGACAAGGGAGCAGACTGTGAGTGCATGCATGGTTATTAGGATGATGTATTAGTCCATGCCCTTGTTATGTGCGGTCGCATCGTCTTTCGGGGTTCAGTATTCAGACAGCCTCCGGGCATGGGCTGCCCATGTGCTGAAAACGACTGACCGCTGCTGTATCGATTTCTGTATATACATACATTCTGATCACCCCATTCATGCTCTCAGCTCACTCTCCTTACAGTCATGCACTCAGAGCGTAACACTTTGGAACATGCACGCATCCACTATGACAAATATAGGTATGCCCCCAGGACTGGCCAGAAATAGATGTCATGCTAAATTAGGACATGCTTCTAAAAGGTACAACTCCACTAAAACTGAGAGCAGTGCTTTTGTAACCAATGCCACACTTATAGCCAGTAATGCAAAGAGCTTTCTGAACCATGTGCCGTCGCACATCTCACACCCTGTTAGTGGTGCCGCTGCTTTCAGTGATACCCCCTTTATCCCAAAGCAGGATCTCTGCAGTGACACCCTAATATCTCACCGGCCCGTCCGTCAACACGTCGCCGCAAAGTGATATACGTTCACAGTTCTTCATTCATACGGAGGGACTGTTAAGGCTTTAGCCTTTGTCACAGCTTTTCTGATGTGCGTGTGGCTGCTGCGGGATGCTGCTTCATTTGGTTCATCTGTCTATGTAGCAGCAGGCACCGGTTCTTCCTTGCTGTTTGCTGCATTAGTGGGAAATGTCTTTGTTCTGGCGGTAGTTAAACTCATCCTTTCTTGGAATGTTCCGCTGTGTCCAGATGGTTTTCCAGATATCAAAGATTCAGGAACTTGATAGTGGCCGATGTATTTCCGCTTACAAACTAGTGGCATTGGGCGGCTGAAGTGTCAGGATTCACCTAAAACACAGCATGGCAAAGCGTAGAGGGCGGCGTGGAGTCAAAAGAAATAAGCTTCTCTGAGCAGAAAGTGGATTTTCCACAGTGAAACAGGATTCCCTTCCTTTCAGCGTTTTCCCCGCTGCTGGGAGATGTGAGAGCATAATGGGAGTGTGCGTGTGTGTGTGTGTGTTTGTGCGCGCCTGCTTATGTGTGTGCGTACAGGTGGGTGTGTATGGGGAGAGGGCAGAATCCACATGCTGCCAGCGTAGACTGACAGTAGCTAAATTAGTCCGGACAGATTACAGTGGGCTCTGCGCTCCCGTTCTAAAAAGGCTGAACACCTAGGAAGGGTGCAGAGGTAGGGGGTGGGAGGGTGATACACTGAGCCCGGCTCAAAAACAGCAGGTCCTCTGAATCCTGTCCTTTCCTATGAATGCCTGTCTGTTTCACCCACAGGCTAAATGCAGAGAGGGTGTAAAAAGAGATAGATAGTAGATGGTGGAGAAAAAGAGAGAGAGCAGGAGAGACAGTAAGAGATGGACACCAATAAGAAAATGGAACATGTTTAGCATGTGGAGCGAGAAAAAGGAGGTTTTGGAAAGAAATGATATTGAAACGAGTAAAAAGAGCAGCACAGAGCAGCATGGGGGCACCACAGAGGCTCTGTCGGGCCATTCTCGCAGGGATCCCTGTGTTTAGAGACCATGGTTCCTCTCCTCCTCCACTCCTTCACTCTGCCACTTAAGCTGACACCAGAGACAGTGGGGCTGTCAGGATTAGGGCTGCTGAAGGAGCTTCGTCTGTCTCTAACAATGCCCCGGTCACCCCCCCCTCTCCCATCCAACCACCCCGCACCCCTCTGCACATCCGCTCCATCACATCTTTCCCACCTGAGACTGCCTCCACCTGATCTGCCAAAACCATGCTGGGTTTACTCATACGAGAAATGAGTTCTTCGTTTACTCCAGCATGTAAACCGAATTTACCCAAACCATACCGACAGACCTGCTTGTGGCTGTAGGTGTCCTCGTCCGAATGTGGCTAATTGGGTTTGTTGGTGTCTTCAGATCGACTGGTGGTCAGATTTGTATGATCGAATTTAGACTCTGATGGCAATGGCTTGATTTTTGAGTGGGGGCGGGGGTCCGTGGTCTTTTTGAAGTGCGTCAGTGTACCAATATTCTTCCTAGTAAGAATACATAGTTCGATTGTTGGTCGCTGATCCAAAAGATGTCACCAGGATGGTAGTTTTGGCTTGGATTCTGCGAGGCTTCCTCCCGTCTGAGGTTGCAGTATGGCGCCGTTTTGGCATTCTGGAAAGGTTCAGCGATTACGTCATTTTCTACAGCTCAGCGTTGCCTGCTATTGGGGAGGTGGGTGTGGCAGAGCATGTTGGTAGCACCCTTTTCCGAATGACTGTTGAATTGATGCTTAAACCTCCTGCCTCGCTGCCACCACAGGGTGGGTTCTTTTTCTTGATATAGTCCTTGTTTGAGTTTGTGCTTTGACTACATGTGAATATGCCACTATTTCAATGGCAGTCAAGAATAATATCTCTACAGTCCTATTCAGTCCTTAAAGTGGTTCAACCAATTCATGGGATGACCCCATTGTCTGCAAATATCTCCATGCAGGCCTCACGATACAGCTGTCTGTCTCATCTTCAGTGATTATTCAGTTTGCGTGATCTAATAACGGAAGTCCCGGAATAGTGATGATTCCCAAATATAGATGTAGCCAAGATGCCCAAGGCTTGAGCTGCTTGAGTAAGCTGTGGAGGGTATGTGCGTGTGTTTTTGGCTCCTGGTGGGGCCAAATATTTGGATGTTGTGGGAGCATTTGGCTGATATGCAGATGAAAAATTGCCATTTTGGAAACGAAGTGTAGCAATAATTACAAAGAGTGAAGAAGCCCAACGAATCCAAAAACTTTTGGTTCCTTTGGTGGTAAAGTTTGGGTAAGCTGTTAGATGGTGGCAGAGGCAGTGGAGACACTCTACAAAGACAGAAATACAAACTTGTGTTGGTGTGTGAGTTCTTTTGGCGGGCATTCATGGTTGTGATTGTGTTAGTGAAGGGGGACCCCAGCCTGCAACACAGCAGCTGCCACCATTGCATCACTGTGTGAGGGAGAGAGAGAATGGGCGGGAGGAGGAGTGGTGGGTGGGGAGGGAGGTGGGGGGGATTGGTGTAGAGTCAGTGAGTGAGCGAGCGAGCGAGTGAGTCAGTGATTGAGTGAGAGACGGACAGGAGTGAGGGAGAGGGTGAAAAAAAGAGAAAGGGGAGTTGAGCATCCTCCACATGAATGCTAAGGACTCTCTAGTACAGAAGTGCGGTCATGCCAGAGCACAATCATCCAGCCTACAACTCATCACAACCCGGGGAGGGATCCTACACCTCCTCCTGCGAAACCTTCTTTTTCTCCACCTCCTCCTCCTCCCTCTGTTTTATTCATCCTTTCTCTCATTTGACTGGTAATGACTCTCTCCCATCAATTAGGCTGACTCCATGCTAACGCTTTTCGGTGCTGAATAAATACATAATGATGTCTCGCCCGCAGCCCCCATTTCTCCCCGGAGGTGTGGTGGAGCGGGGGGGGAGAAAAAAACCTCTCACCTCCGCAGGGAAAGGCATTTGCCAGAGATAAAGCTAATTTAATCCGATGAAATGTGACATTTGGCGGCGGGCGCTCCGATGCTCCAGCCTGGGCCAGAGTGCAGGTGCTGCATCAAGATTAATGAATCGCCAGCAGCCAATCCATTCACTTGACGGCGTGAACCAGAGACTCGCATGCCAGGACAGCGAACAGCAGGAGGTCAGAGTTCTGGTAGAAAAAGGTGGGCGCCGGACCACGTACGGCGCATGGCCGTTTGTCACTAGCCGGAACCTGCTGAGAGAGCCTGAGAAGGCGGCTACCGTGATTAGAAGTGCGAGATTTTTTCTTCTCTTCCTCTCCCTTTCGTCCTCCTCCTCTCACCGAGCCTACTGCTGTTCCATTCTGCCTGCTTTGTGCCGAATTGTGTAACCAGCATGGAGGATGTGTGTGTGCTGCTCGTGTGTGACTGTTTACTCGCGTGGTTAACAGCGCCCACGATTGGTGGGGAGTTTCCTTGCGCGAAAACCGGCGCCCCGTCCCTGCCAAGCCAAGCAGATTGGCACTCGGCTCGTGCCAGGGTACAATAAATAATTATTGCCTCTCACGATTACTTATGGTCTGCTGAGTAGAATTTCATTAGGAAATAAAGCCTATTAAGGCCCAACTACTAGCTTTCCCGCGCAAACATTACAATTACTCGGCACTTGCTTCCCAGCTTGAAGTTGAAGCCTCCAATTAAAAGGGGCCAACACTTTTCGGGCCCCCGCTGTAGGCAGTTTCGGCCTTGCCTACTTGCACTCTCTGGCCTTTCCCTGATGTTGTGTTCCAGCATCACCTTGACCTCCTCCTCTCCTAAATTATGAAGGGTGACAGGATGGCCTCATTAGGAGAGAAAAAGAGGGCATTCTGTATTCACCAGGGGACTCCATTACCATAAAGTGACAGTGAGCAAAAACAACTCAGGGATATGAGGTAAGGAAGAAGTGGTGTGCCCTTGATAAGCTATGCAGAAACTGGGAATTGGCTAGTTTGAGATGAGAGAGCCTCTGTAGCTGCTTCACACTGCTTGAACCATATAGGAGACGAGAAGCTTAATAAGGCTGCCTAGCTGAAAGCAGCTTGTTGTTAAAGTAGAACAAGGGAGTTCTTCTCAAGGCGAGCACATTTCCCTGCTCCTGACTGCAGTTTGGAGGACTCTTTACCTCCTTACCCATGAGCCTTCGCTCTATCGTACTGGCCAGTCTTATATGCCCAGTCTTTTCTCCACTCTCCATTGGGAAGGGCTTACAGTTAGCTATAGGGAACGTCGCCTTCGCTTTCATTCAGCGCCCTCCAAGATATCTACTCCACCTCAAGCTGACACCCATTTCCCATTCAATAGTAATTTTCCTTTTTCCCTCCCTGCACTCTTCTCCGTGCTGGCATCTTTCTAAGAGCACCGTGACCTTCTCCTACCTACCTGTGCTGCTTTGTGGTTTAGATAATCCTTAAGCACAAGACAAGAAATAACTGAGCTGTGCAGCAACCCCCACCCCCCAACCCTCTTCCCCCTCCTCCCTCCTTTCTCTTTTTTTTTATATATTGATTTCAACCAACATGTTTGCATGCCTCAGCAGGGGAGCTGAAATAGGCTTATGTTCTCATATTCGTTTTTTATTTAGTTTTATTTTTCTTTGAGTATGTGTACTTTCTCATTCTCAAAGCCCTAGGTGGCCTAGCATGCTTAGATAGGCTTAGTCTCCGGGTAGGATCTACCCGCGTGATTAGTAGCTTGCTGAAAAGGCTTGTGGAATAACATTGTGACTGTTAATAAGCACTGCTTACGCTTACTCTATAGGCAGTGTGTATAATTAGGTGGGGCAGGCGGGATGAGCCGTGCTGTTTGATCAATAGGCTAATGCACAGCTCAAAGGAGCTTGGGGAAGAATAGGGTTGGCGGAGTGCTGCAGGGAGGCACAAAGATCGTCAGCGGAGGCAATGGCTCTTTCTGCTTAAAGTCTCTGAAGATCAATTCGGCATGTTCTGGTCGGAGCCTGTTTAGCCACGAAAGCCCAGAGAAGGATGTTGTGTTCAATGGACGGCCTCTAGGGGGAGACGTCAAACCCGCACAAGCGGTGTACCTCTGGTTTGGGGAGGGGCGAGGGGGGGGGGCACTAGAAAAATGGCTTTCTTTTTGATATAATGGCTCTTAAAAAAAACTCGACTCACGCTCTAGTTACTTTTCTGCCACTCATATTGATTTGTCCATGATAGGCAGGCAGTGCCCAGTTTCGCTTGCGACAAATGTATCAGTGTCCGTGGCCCTTACAAAGAGCTGTTTACCCAGGCCTCCTTACCGGAGAAAAGAAGGAAGGGGGGGGGGTTGGGAGAGAAAAAAGAGAAGGAAGAGCGCTGTAAGTGTCCTGAATGGAGGCTTTGTTCACAGGGGCCAGGGCCCAGCATGAGAGGACACAGGGCACTGATGGATACTTATACCTGGCCCCCCCTTGGAGCCTCAAATGCCTCAGCCAGATACCACCTCCACAAACGCACCCTCTGTCCACCTCTTCTCCCGCCCTCCCTGCCCCGCTTTGTGTACGAACAACCGAAGCTTTTTCCTGCCTTTCCTCTCCTTTTTTTTTTTTTCTTTCGGCCTTTCCATTTTCTACGCAAGTGCAGAGGGAGGGGTTTGGCCAGCTGTCCAGGCTCACCTGTGGATGGCACAGTGGGAGGGAGGTGGCTTGCAGGGGAAAGAAGAAGAGAAAAGGAGTTATTGAGGTATCGCTGCCTTTGCTACGGGTCCTCAAATTAGCAACCAGAGTCGGGAGTTTTATAATGGGATGCTTACGCAGAAACCTGGTGAATTTCCCATCAGGAGTTCCCAGCGATTGGACACAATGGAGAGGTCTGTTGGTTTTCCACTCTCTTTTCCATCATGGCTGAAGCAAAGAGGCACACAATGCTGCTTTTGCTTTGGCGATATAGATATTAATGCATCTAGACACGGATATCATTAGTAACATGTCAGACGTAGAATGGCTTAATTGGCTCTTGAGGCCTTTGAGCAGTTAGCTGCTTTTAGGTACTGTGTTGCAGTTAATCAGTGAACGACTGCACAAAGGAAGACGGGAGTTGCTTGGGGCTCATGTCCGTGTCTTCATCCTTGGAGAAATGATGCACAGGGTTGGTTTATGCCTCTGGAATCACAGTATTCGTACAGATTGGTATCGGTGCATACACCTGTGCAGGAGCACTTGTACAGGAAAGCAACTCCAAGGAAACTGAAGGTAAAGTCTCTAAATGGTCTGTGACCTTAGCGACGGAAAAAAGGAGGAATCGTTTGACAGATTGCCTCTCTGGTGACTTTCTTATACTTCTGCATTCCGTCTTTTTTTGGAGACCATATGAGTCACTTTCCCTCCTTACCAACCTCTACCCCATCCCCCTTCACCCCTCCTTTCCTTCCATCATCCCTCCCTTTCTCTCTCTCAGACAGGGTTGAGATAGATAAGCACCACTGATCAATGAGGCTGTGCTTCGCTCTTTAACTAGACTCTCTCTCTCTCTCTTCCTCTCTCTCTGCTCAGGGTGTGGGCAGCGCTCCGGCCTCCATCCATTTCGCTCCTCTCCGGGCGAATAGATCCGTGAAAACGGAGGGGATCGACTTCTTTTTGTTTGCTCCTTCGTTCCCTCTCATTGCGCTTTGAAAGGCCTGACGCGCCCAAGACAAAAACCAATCAATCGCCCTGTCTATGGATCTTTTTGTGAAATGCCATAACCGGATCGAAACATCAGGCCGGACATGCCAAAATTTGATCAGTGGCTAGAAAGGGACGCTAATGAAATATATCGCAGTTGACCCATGACTCTTATCGGTGACTGTCACATGTGCCCTTTGCCATTCGTCTCTGCAAGACAGAAGGCTTCAGGGATTAAAGCAACGGCTCCGAATTGTAGAGAAAGCCGGACGTAATAGGCTTGCGGCCAAACTTTGTTTTTTCGCTGTTGACCATCAGGATTAGTGGTCGGATTTGGTCCCTAGCGTCCACGGCGCCTTGGAAAACCTTGGCTTACCGGGCCTTGCTGGGAAATAAACAAATAAATAGATAGATAAATAAATAAATAAGACTACAGCCTCTTTTCACAGAGATCTTGATAATGGGACAAATCAGCTTATCGCACCCCCCTCCCCCATCTCCCTATCTCTCTCTCCCATATCCAGGATGTTGAAGACAGAGAATGGATTTAAGTCTCTCTCTCTCCCACTCTCTCTCTCTCCCTCTCCCTCTATAAGTGGTTCAAGAAGTCAGGAGAGCCTCATGCGCAGAATAGGAAGGCAAGGATTAGGCAATCCCTTTTACTATGCACCAGTCCATTCCCATGACAAAGCCCTCCTTTGATTAACGTTTTACCTTTTTCCTACCCTTTGTTGGTTGGGAATTCTAGGAGAGCCTCCCTGTATGTTCGTTTTAAGACCTCCGGGAACGCGTTTGCCGTTGGAAAACTTTTCTAATAACGTAGATTTCACTTTTTTTTCCAGAAGCTAAATGCTAAATAATAAAAAAAAATGCTCTTTGGAACCAAGGTGAAGAGGGAGTAATGAAACATGGGTTTGTTATTGCTAGCTGCGCTCAAGCTAGAGTCATCCCTTTTCCGCAAGTTAATTATTCATGCCTTCTGGGAGCCTCTTTCTTCTCACATGAAGTGGTTTCTCTGCTAGACCTAAATAATCTTTAAAGGAACGAAACAGAGCCATGCACAATAGACCCAACAAACTGAGCCTTTGCCATGTTTGGCAGTTCTAACTCGCTTAGCCAGCCCATAAGTTGGGCTCCAGGTCAGAACAAGACTCAACCCCTCACCCCCCATCCCTGCCCTTGAAGTCTGGACTTGTTCACTGTGCCACCTTCCCTTGCTTTGTGTTCTGAAGCGGCCTCCTTGTCAATACTCCAGTCTTATGGCCTTATCTCAAAGCCTCAGAGGTATGCTAGCCCAGAGGAGTGCCGCTCTGCAGCAGACAACAGACATGCAGGTGTTGAGGGACTATGGGACCGGTTGCCCGTTTAGCCTGCTTGTCAGTACCACACGGAGTCTCTCTCTGGAGGAATTCTGAGGTGGGCATAGTGTTGTAGGAAACGGTTGAGGGCAGTTGGGGGGAACGGGAGGGACAGGCAAGTTGGCATGTCTCTGCGGTCACACTTGGTCACTGCTGTGTTTTATGGCTTTCTATTCCTATGTGATTTACTTTGCCATGTCACATAGGGTTCAAAGCCATTGGGTACAGAGTGGATGTTCAGCCGGGGACACATGAGGTGAAGACACCATAGAAGCACCCTCCGTATTAGGGTGCTCTTCAAGCAAGGGTAAAGTGTGAGCGCTCTGTACACAGTGAAGAACAATGCATCTTAGTCAATTACAGGGTTCATTTGGTTCATAATGCCTCTCAGGAGGAACTGCAGTCACATGGCTGATGCAGATTGCCTTGACATTCTTTTTTTTTTTCCTCCCTCCAGTATTTTTCAAACACTGACAGTTCAACAGACTGGATACAGCAAACACTTTGGTTAATCATTGGAAAAAAACGCAAATGCTCTGAGAGCACGTATGAGCTCACTTTCCTCATTCCATGTCCATGTGACAAACCTATTGTACATGCTGTTTTACATATCACCGCTGTCCAAAGAAATGGAAACTTTGGAAAATGCTAACTGTATAGGATTATAATTTATAATTAATTTTAATTAATTATAATTAATTATAATGTAAGTCAATGGAACCAGACTTTTTTCCAAGGCATCTTGGGCCATTCCATGAAATTCTCATGCAGTGTAAACAACAGCTGCTTTATTCAAATGATGCATAAGTGAAAATGGACAAAAATGGAGATGCATGGTTTTCATTGGACAGCAATGATATGTGTCATTACCGTCATGTAGGCAAACAACTTTCACACATCTATCTATCTATCTATCTATGTCATTTTCTCTTTATTACCTCAGTCCCATTACTGTAATATGTTTTGTTTCTCATTTCCAATTTGTATTATTTTTCTATTATAAGCTTGTTGCTTTCCTTGTAAGCCAATAAGAACAAAAGTTCTGATAAAATATCTGTTAATAATTAATAATTAGCTTCAAAATAGACAACAGCCTACAGATAAGGAAAAGTAAGCTGAGTAAACCATTCTTTGCAGGTTTACCTTACTCTATCAGGTCTTATTGTGTTGCGTTAATGAACGTTTAGCCACAGAAACTGGTTTAACATCGAACTGGCCATAATTGTTCGTTAGCCAAATAAAAAAAAGAAAAGTATTTGGCATGTTCCTGATAATAACCCAAATGTTGGGGTAGTCTCATACCCCCTTTATTCCCCAATTAACACCACTGTAATGTCTGTGTTCTCATAATAGCTCGTCTTCCCACTGTGTTCGGCTAGACTAGATTACCGCACATGCTATATGTTTCTCTGCCCAGGAAACACAAGTAGCTCCTGCACTATTGTGAATCCATCTTGGTAATGCAGTTTGCATCGAGCTGCGGAGTGCAGTCATGCTTTTAATGTGGTAATTAAAAGTGTGGCTGCCGCTGAATGGAAGCGCTAGTCTTGCTGCTGATGTTGGTGACATTATGGCACTCATAAAGTAGCAGGCATGCACAACGCTGGCAGTAATACTACCTGATTATTTTCTCTCTCTCTCTCTCTTTCTCTCTCTCTCTCTCTCTCTCTCACATACATACACACACACACACACACACACACAGCATGCCCGGAGGCACTCTCCCTGCATGCTCGCAGGCACCTGCAGCACCGTGGCTGGTAATTGTCCCTGTGGCAGGCAGTTTTAGCAGTGTGGAAAGCGTCTCGCTTCCCCGTTAGTGCGGGCTGCTGAGTCAGGCTGTTTTTAATGAAGCCTGCAGTATTTATCACCCGTCGCCCATCCTTAATTAGACTCATTGGGAGCAAACGGATGGGAAGTGAAATGTTAATGTTGTATTTCCTCTCGGGCAGTGGTTCACCCCTGCTTGTTATTGTGCGGTCAGGGCAGTGGTGGCAGCACGAGCTGAGGGAGGCAGTCGGGAAAGAAGAATAGACACACTGCAAAAAAGAAAAAAAAGAAGGAGAATAGTAATGATAATAATGTCCATCGGAGCAATGAGATTCTGGGAAAGGGGTTTTCTTTCCGTCGTTTTTTTTTTTCCTAGACGGCCAGACATCTGTGGGCACGCTGTGGCGCAAGGCCCTGGAAGACTCAGCTAATTTGTCAAAGTGTGAGTGCTGTCAGATAAGATAAGAGCCGCAGCTGTCTCCCAGTTTCCTTTGTGTGCGCCTGCTGGTGGGTGGGTGGCTGGCTGGTTGGTTGTCTATGTCTGTGTTCACGTGTCTACCTCTATCCAGGTGTTTTCAGGTTGGGATTCAGTGTTGTCTCTCACAAGGGTGGCCATGTTAAAAATAACAGTACTAAGTAGGTTACTACCACCTTGCATGTGTTTCCAGGTGTTTGTCTATGTGCATCGGGTGTTTCGTTGAGTCCGTGTCCTTCAGGAGCTAATGATTAACAAGAGACCGTGCAATGCTCTACTAGTCTGCAACCCTTCATCTGAATGACTGTAGCCCATTTCATCGCAGCTATAGCGTGGCTCCCGACACAAAATGATACCATAATAAGAGCACTTTACTGCAACCTCAGCAAGCAGTCCTCCTCCACTCCAGTCAGAATTGCCCTGGGCATAGCTCAAGTGCCGTGTGCACTAGAGACTCCCCCCGCAAGCCCTCTTCATCGACTTCACCTATGATATGAAAACAAACACCAGCGCCGTTCATCGGACCATAGCCTCGCACCGAAACCTACCTCTCGCTCTTAAACTGGCCCACAGGTTTTTCTTATCCTTCGTTTGATTGATAAGATGGAAAGAAAGAGTATGTAGAGAAAAACTACAGGTGGGTTCCCATGCAGGTAGAAATTGACACTCGCTGGAACATGTGCCAGAGAAGATCAATTTCCTGACAGGCTTTATTTCAGAGCATAGACCACATACTGCTCTATTGATTGGACATCCATAACCTTACTCCGTAAATGAAGTCATAAGCCCAATGTTACAGATCTCTCTCGCTCTGAAAGGTGGACTGTGGTGTTGGTTCTCAGGCCTGAAGAGGATCTTTCCTTTTCCTCCTGCATTAGCTCTGAGAATAAACCAAGTACCCTTGGGAGTGTAAATGGACTCCCAAGCTTGTCTAAACCGGGAATGCGTAAGTCTGGTGGCTTTAAGTCGCTTACATATGTAGTTCTGATCGCCCGAGAGCCCTCAAACATTACTGGCAAATGCCCTAATGGGACCACAGGGACTTCCTGAGGTTTTGCAGAGGCGAATTCACAAACGCATCAAACCCGGTCACATTGCTTTTCTGTCCACGTTCTACTGCACAACCTTACACTCTGCCACACACACACACACACACACAGGCCATAGCCAATCCTTCTGCGCTACAGCACATGCATACGCATGAATTCGTATTGTGAGCTCCCCATACATATACATAAGACAATTCAGGTACTTATTGAGGAGGTCTATGGATGAGCACAGCCTGCTTCTGCGGCTTTCCCACACATGACCTCCCCTCCGTGGCTCGGGTTTAAGATGCGAGGGTCTTTCAGGCGTCTCAATCCCCTGAGACGGAGCGCCACTCGAGTTAATTGTGGCCTGCGCGTGATATGATAGCCACAATTTGCCACTGTCCTCTCATGGAAAAGCTCATCAGCGCACAAGGTGCTTGGTGTAGCCAGCCAAGTCCTGAGCACATCCTGCTAGTAATCTCTTCTCTGCAGCCCAGCGTAGCATTCAGCAGGCCTGCAGCCCAGAACAATGCAGCCCCAATAAACACAGCAAGTGTGCCAGGCTCCTGCTTTTGGCATCCGTTCGACGCATTGTGGCTCTGCAGAACTGACCCATCCACACTCCTCCCACAAACGCACTCTTTCGTAGCTACTGTTGCAAGGTCAGTCATCATTAAAAGAATAGTTGCACCCAGAAGGACATGTCGGATTGTGATGCTATAGGGAAGGAAGATAAAGGTTACCGGGAACAATTAGTGATGATAAATTCAGACTGATATGGGTAATAATTATGGAGCTACACATACAGAAGTAGTGTCTCTCAGTACGGCATCGACCCGCCATGCAGCTTGAATATTCTCACACAGTTCCTGCAGAGTTTATGGGAGGGATGGAGGTGGAGTGCAACCAGATCTACTGGACATGTGACTTCTTGGCGCTGACCACTGTGCCTCCACACATTAGGATTAGTTGGTCGTCTCCACCAAGATTAAAGCAGGACTTGTCACCGCTGCCATTCTGAGTCACTCTGCACTGAATGGTCGTAATTGTGGTTCTTGGGTCAGTCGGGTACAATGATAAGACCCATCCTTGCTTACATCACATGCACACCTGTGCGTGAAACTTGAATCATTTGCATGTCTCACAGTGTTAAACCTATCAACCAAGTTTCATTCCTGTCGGCTGATTCCTTCTTGGCGCAACTATTTGTGCAGCTATTCTATAGATGATGGTTGTATGTCAAGCCGGAAATTTGGTATATCTGTTGGGGAAACCAAACCACAGTAGCTAGTGATTTAGGCCACCATGTTGGTTAAGTAGCAAGGATAAAGGCTATGAGCTGATCCACCGAACTTACGTCACCTGCTTAGCCTATCAATCAGATACTACACCCAATCTGTCCTAATAGCAGGGCATGTTTGGACAGATGCAGGATCGTGTGAGACAGATCTTTAAAGTCTGGCAGATCCTATAAAATGATCCAGTCTCACAACAGTAACTACAGAAGAACCCGTTTGAGGGCATAGGATGGATCAGCTGCACATAGAAAGTTATGACTGCTAGGGATGTGTGTTGGTGTAGCCTGAGCATTTTAAGGGGAAAGCAGAAATATGTGTCCTGGTTTTCTGAACCCATGAGATTCGAATGCTTTGATGTTTCTCCAAGATTCTGTGTCTGGACTAACTAGGGACCATTGATGCTCATATCAAAGATCCACCATGTTCAGCACCTCTTTGCTTCTCTCTTCACCCTTGTGTCTCTGCAGGTGGTGGCGAGAAACAGGAGACAGGTAGGCAATGCCTCAGTTCACCTTCGCCTGCTTCTGCGGCCTCCATGGCCTCTGTTGTCGGAAAAAGAAGAAAAAGAAGGAGGAAGAGGAGCAGCGGCAGGACTATGAGACTGAGGTTTGATGAGTCGGGACTGAAATTCCTTTGGTGTTTCAGCAGGGTAGAAACAACCCAGACACAAGTAAAATAGCCTTCACCCGACCTCCGGGCTGAAGTCAAGGACTCACGGGTTCCTTAAGGAAATGTACTCACTGAGAAACACGGGCTGAGATACACATATTCCACAGAACTCTTCCATTTTAGATGTCACGTCTATGAATTATGACCGAGTCTTTCAGGCCCAGCTGCCAAGTTGAGGGCAAAGACTTGATCGATAGCTAGAAAAATCAGAGAGATATTTTAATAATTCTGAGAATTTGGAAATCGAAGTTGGGCGTTAATCATAAAGTGAACGATGGAAGTTCTTACTGCTTTAAAGCGGTACTCAAACATGTTCATCCATGGAGAGTCTTTGGAATCTGGGTCCTTAGCCCCACTGTAGGTAATTATGTGTTTGGAATTTGGTTATAGTATTTTTAGCAATGACACTTATTAATGATTAATGGCCTTTTTCATATATGTATGAACGTGTATGTTCAGTAGGGGCTGGTGGCCACCAAGGTGCTTCTCAGCACCTGGTACTGGTGCCTTCGTTCTCCACCAGTTTGCCTGTTAATTGACTTCGTGGTAATTATGAACCCCTAGGGAGATCCAAGTGGCCCTTCCGCAAATGCCACCACGGTAAAGGATGGTTACCATCTGTCATTTCTCGGCAACACTTCAAATCTGGCCCTGAGCAAGTTTCACCTGACTTCCCCTCAATTATTGTGCAGAAGTTGGAAGGCGACGTGGCATGAATTTGAATGAACGTCTGGGCGAAGGGGTGGTTTTTTTTTTGTCTCTTACTGAGAGGTGTGTCTGGGAAGCGGTCAGGACACTACATCAAACCATGTAATCAGGCAGGGAGAGGCTTATTCACGCTGTGAATTGGACCTTACCAATCATATCATACCAGAACAGTCTGGCAGCCTGATGATAGAGAGGAGCGTGAACATCATTTCCCAATAAGACGAGATATAGGGGGCTGTTTCAGCTCCCCTCGAATGATTTTTGACCATCTCTAAGGATATGAGGCAAGAATAAGAAAGGAGTGATGAATGTGAGGGCTATTTCTAGACACTTCTCTTTTTTTTTTACTGACCTAGAGTGAGTTGCTAAGGTCTCAGGATCCGTTTTTAAGGTTAATGTGATTAGGCTTTAAATGGCAGTGGTAATTTATGGTATGCAGGAGCAGCAGACATCCTGCCCAAAGGTTACAGAAGTCAACAACGCCTTATTAGGTCACGCACACACCAAAGTCACCTCATCACCGGAATCGCAAAAATGTGCTCCACCAGACTTCGTTCAGCAAAGTTCCTCAATTATCGCTATTATGAGCACATTTATGCATATCTATATCCCCCCACCCACCCCCAACCAGAGCCTGTGCGAAAAACACCCATCAGCTCGGCATTAATATATTCAATTAAAATGAGGGGAAAAAAAGTTCAACATGGCAACCAGTCTGACCAAAACTTTGGCCTTTGGGTGCAGGGGTTTGAATGGGGTTTGAAAATAGCAGTAATTGTGGCGGTAAATGGCAGGCCTCATTAAGGAAGGTGATTATGCAGTCCACGCCTGCTAGGATGGGGCGACGCAATTAATCTCTCTCAACAGGAAGCGGGCCAGGATGACGGATGCTCCTAAATCTGATGTCGCGGAAACAAAAGAGAAGAAAAAGTCAGAGTCTTAAACTTGGGATAATCTCCTTATGCATATTCAGATGGAGGGCTTCGGAGAACTACTTAATACCAGGGAACGTTAAGACACACACACACACACACACACACACACACACACACACACACACACCATAGGCCTTTCTCTTTCATATGATCTTGGGAAAGAGACTGACAAGTATTTGTGCGCAAGGCTGCTTAAGCTGCTTGGGCAAGAATTTATTTCTCTCTCTCTCTCTTCCCTAACACACCCCCCACCCAACCCCAGACACCAAGCTAAAGCGCTAAAGCGCTAAAGATTTCACTCTCTTATTAATTTACACATGCATCTGAAATGAGAGAAGGCCAAATCGATTTTGCGGAGGTGAGCGCCTGTTTGCCAGACCAAGTTATCATGTTATAGGAGCAGGGCCTCCTGTCAGAGGGAGGACAAGATTTAATGAACAGGAGATTGAAATGGCTGCTAATTACCCGCAGCCACGCTAATTGGCTACGTCTTTCTTGCTGCCTGGAACAGGGAAAAAAAAGAAAAAAGAAAACTGCACTTTTTAGAGGTGGGTGGCATAAAATGAGCACGTGGCATGGGATGTGGACTATTTTCGTATGTTTGCACTGTTAAACAATGACAGCAGGCGAGATTTAATTATAGTTTTAACTCGCAGCACCAAATATGGCAGGGTTTTTTTTAGCGCTGATGTCGGAATAGGAAAAGCATAAGAGGCTTGCCACAAGCTGCAGCTTCAAACACAAAGAGGTGCCCCCCATTTTTCCCAGTTCTCTTTTTGTAAGTTGTAAGGTGCAGAATGATCTCCCATAGGCTTCCACAGAGCATAAAACGGGAAAAACCGGATAACCCTTGGAACTTTAATATAGAGCTAGAGCAGCAATGCAGTGGCAGTGCTATTATGTCCGCCTTAAAGTGAGACCTGATAAAGAACAGGGAGCCTTCTAACCAGCTTAGGACCAGTTCACTTCTGCGCACTTCCATGCTGTCATATGTTTCTGTATGGCTTCACTGTACGCTTAATACATACACTAGCATGGCCCATATGCTGTTGTACCTATGAATCTAATAGGTAATGGTGTTACCTATTAGATAATAGGTGTTATAATGGTGTTATGCTTAGATATTTGGTGCATACACATAAAATGCATTATTCATGCCATAAAGTGAGAATATGATGCTTCTGATCTGACCTTCTACTGGATGTATTCAACTTGAAGCCCAAATCAATTCCATTCCCCCAATGGAAGTCTTCAGAATGGCATTTTTGTTCCTTGAAACCTTTCAAAACAGCTTTTTCAACCTTCCAACCTTCTTTAGCCCAAAACTCCCATTAACCTGCAAACCCATCGCCTGTCAGCGCCCACAGCAAACTTGAAGGGAACACAAATGATCGCCGTCGCCCGCAGAGCGACATTTATCGCATCGGGTCTTCATTTTTCAGCCGTGGTGCGTGAGAGACATAGACGAGGTCGCCGGCACTCGTTTGTGCAGCTGATGGCGCCGCTCCTTCTCCACCACGCTGACAGCCAACCCGTCTCTGCGCCCTAATGAAGATTAAAGCAGGCTTCCTCCTCTTAAGCCCCTCTAATTAGCCAATCGTCCGGACGGACAGGCGGGCAGGGCCCCGGCCGATGGCAGCCCCTGATAGAGAGTGCGAGGGGTGGGGTGGAGGGGGGTAGCGTCGAGAGAGGTGGAGGGGGGAGAAGTGAGATTGTGTAATTGCGACGGTAATGGATTTTGTCGGGAGCACCTGTCAGGGCCCCGGCGAAAACAGCCGCGGCAGCCGGGGAAGGGATTTGGAGTCAGGATGCCAGCAAGCCGAGCTTCTATCTGAGCCAAGCTCACCTGATTGCCAATTTAGGGGAGTCTTCATGCATCAAGCATCAAGAGCGCAGGCGTTAAGGGGCCTGGTAGGTGGCGATTCTCCGGGCAAACCATTAAAGAAAGTGTCAGTGCGAATAAGCGGGCAGACGGGCCGGATTGAAAGGTAAAACCAAAAGACGTTTAATTTCCAATTGAAAGCGCGGAAGATGAAAACGAAACGCTCCAGTGAATTCGCTCCTCTAACACGAGGCCTTCGTTCAGAAGTGCTCGACCCAGCATATGAAGTTGATGCGAGTAGAGCTGGCAGCTCCGTCGCAGCGAACGAGGCCTGATAACGAATGCAAAACACACTTTCACAAGTCAAAACGTACCGGGCGTCTTCCCTCGCATGTCATCGTGGCCGGGCAACAGCGAGTGGAAACGCTTCTCAGGCTCCCACATATCCAGCTCGTGCTTGAACCAGCAACCCCTCAGCTAACTTTGACCTTTGGCCGCTTTCATGTTCTCCCAACCATCTTCTCCAAGAGGTCAAGCACTGCGTGTCTTTAGTATGCATGTTGTTGCGAGCTGCTCAACTATGCATGAACCGGGATGCGAGCCGTTTCCAGAAGAGGCGTCAAACAGCCGACAGCTAGGGAAGTGTATATGGACGTATGGGAAGCGTGGCCAGCTTCTGGCTGCCAGCTGTAGAAACTATGCTACTGAATCTGACCAGCAATGCAGACTAGTTTGTGGGAAGCGGCTCATCTTTTTAAATAGGTGAGATGGCATCGCAGCTGCTTGCTGGACAAGTCCAAGGCGCAAATGCAGATTGGATGGTTCAGAGCTGGCAGCCCAGGGCCGTGCAGTTTATCGGCAGTAAACGGTAATGACAGCGCTGTCACCAGAAACTCCGACGGGAGTTTTCCCTGCCGCCAAAACCCAACACTTCAGTGCTTTCCAAGACACAATTCCAGGGTGTAATCTGCTGCTGTGTCAGGGACGTTATGTAGGAAGAGCGCAAACTGCAATCAGAGTATTAGAAAGATTACTTGGGCGCTATCCCGGCTGATTAAAACTGCGTTAGCCTGCTCCGGAAAAGTTTTAGAGGGAAGTTCACCTGAGCAGGACCAACGAGATGGCCTCCAAACTGCACATTTAATCTTAATCAGATGCCTATGGGATTTCCCTGATTTTATTGATTAGGTAAATGAGTTAGTCGATGGTCACTCTCTCTTTGCCGTTCACTGACTCTCTCTCTCTCTCACTCTCTCACTTTCCCCCTCTCTCATGCACACACACACCCTCCCTAGTACTGCCAGATGAATACTGATGCTGCCTCTCCTCACAAAGCACTCAACGTCAGGTGACGTTAGCTTTCCAAACATCACTTACTTTCATGTTCTGAAACAGGGACGGCGGAGGGGGGCTTGTTAATTTGCTTCCATCCACTGCTACCCTTGATGTCGTCTTCTGTCAGCTCTGCAAGGTGAAAGCAATTTGAAAACATCAACATTATAATTTGCTCTTCTCCTTCCTTCCTTCCTTCCTTTTTTTCTTTCGCTCTTTCTTTCTTTGTTTCTTCCTTTCTCTGTTTTTGATAATATGGAGACTAGCTCTTTAGGAAATGAGATATGCCCTATTGAAGTGTTTCTCATCACTCATTAGCTTCTTGCAGCCAGTGATTGTGTTTCGCAGACATCTCGCCAAATAATTCCCATTATAGCCTTTCATTTGGGAGAAAAAGGAGCGCTTCGGCGTCACAGATAGAAAACGAGAGAGCGCTTTTGTCTCATGCTATACTTTCCAGGCTCCGACTTAATCGTGAGTCAGATGTTGCTCCTTTGTTTCGTTTGACTTGGACCCCCTTTCAGCTGCTTTTGTGTGTTTGGTCTCATTTGGGAGATTTGATGAAGCAGCTTAGCACCCCCCCCCTCCCTCTCTCTCTCTCTCTCTCTCTCTCTCTCGCTCTGCCCGTCTCTTTTGCATTATCTCTGTCTGCCCGAGTCAGCAGCCGTAGCGAGACCGTCGCTGCTGTAAGCCGCTTCGCTATGTTCCAGGCAGAAAGTTCCATTATTCATTTCGCCGAAGCACAGAGGTGCCTTGTTCGCTCGCACTGCGGCAGAAGGTGAGACTACGTGGTACATCATGCAGTCTCTCCTCCTTTCCAAATAATGCAGGACCGATAGTACAGGTGAAACAGAGACAAGCAGCGCAAAGGCATGTTCGCGTTAGGCCTGACACCAGCTAGGGCTGGAAACCTCAAGACTTCAGGCCGGTTTAAGACATGAGCCCATATTTCAGCCATGTGATTCCTCTTAGTAGTGTATGTTGGATGTGAATGCTTTAATCCAATTTACAATGAACTCAAAACCATATTTGGTAGTGGACAAAATAATGTGATATGACAATGTGATATGGACGCATTAATTATGTCATTACGCATTAATTACAGGTATTATAAACATGCCTGTAAATATCTGTATAAAGGCATTACGCCTTAGGGTCCTTTTCGTTATGCGTTATGAATTACCAAGGATCATCCATAGCATGTTATGTGACCAACAAACTCCTGGCTTGCACAGAACATTAAACCCTGCCTAGTCATGAACATGCCATCTTTCGATTACTCATGACCCAAAAGGAATAATAGCTTATAGCCATGTCTTTGCAATCTCAATCTACAGGCTTTTGGATATGGAATTATTATGGATAAACATATGATACTATATGCACGTTATGATCTGGATCTGTGAGGTCTAAGTACAGTACAGTAAATTAGACTAAAGGAAAGTTGATTTAAACGTCCTTGTGCACTAACAATATAGCGTGTTGTAATTGCCATTTATAACATAAGACATTTAAAATAAACACAGTGTAGTGTATTTTTTTAAATATTTCTAGCTACCTTTATAACATGGCTCCAGGTGTCTATCTATTCTGAGAAATGATAATTCATAAGAACGTATTCGACCTGCCCATAAGCTCTGGAACATGATTTTCCACGAGGAAGTAAAAATCTAATTACATCAGCGGTATTTGTTTTGTCTTAAAATTAGCCACATACTCCCACCATTGGAAATAGACCACGTTTCATGCCCCCATGCCGTCAGAAGGTGGAAATAAAATGGGCTGCTTTTAATTTTATTGAAATAACATCAAGATCAAGGGATGCAATATTCTATGCACCGTTATTTTCGTCATAATTTCTGTCTATGGCGCAGATAAAAAACAACATTTTTTATGACAGTCTCCACCAGCTATTGCCTTGTATGGAATGACAGTGGTGGTGTATAGAAAGCAGGTAGTGGTAATTCACGAGCTATAAACCCCTATACTATACAGTCACTAGTTAGAGGAGCCTGAAGACATGCTCTCCTACTAGTATAGCTGTCGCGGGGAGTTACAACGGTTCAATGTTGTTTAGTAGATTTAGCATGGAAGGTGATGGCTAGCAAACTAGCTAGAAATAGCTAGCAAGCTAGCTAAGGTAAGAGATGCTTAGCATTTCGTTTATCCTAACTATCTGCCTTAATATTTCAATGTTATCATCGTTTTCTGAGGTCTTATTGTACATCAATTTCGCCAGTCAGTAAAAGAAAATGGCGACATGTGCCGTCTAAGAATATGAGGAACTGTAGGGCAAGGTAAACACTTAATGTGATTAAGCATTTTTGAACAGCATGAAAAACGTTGCATAAACAGTATCGATCACTGTTACCTTTCAGTTTCACAGAGCTGTTTGATCTGCAGCCTTTTATTGGCTTAAACAGTGGTCAAGATTGCAGGATTCACGTTAGCATGCAGATCCAATCAACAGAATCACTCGGACATAAACCAATCCAGAGCGATGATTCCTCGTTCAACGATGTCTGGGGAGGGCCGTTACGCCCTCAACAGCAGTTGTTGCTCTATACTTAGCCGACTGGAAACAATGGCCTATGCCCCCGCCGGCTCTCTTGATTAGCAAGCTTCCTCCTCTTCACCGAGCAGACAGCACTTGAGTTGATGAAAGCTGGTGTGAGCGTGCGCATTCGTGGCTTAAGCCCAGCTGCCCGGTCAGGGGAGTTTGTTCCTCCTAATCATGCTTATGTGCCTCTTTTCCTCCTTCTGCGATAGGGAAGGAATTAACGAGCGCCCACGGATCAAACCTTGGGCCAGGAAAAGACGAGAAATTCAGCACGCACCCGGTTCATCACGCCTCAAGGTTTAAGTAGGACTTCACCGAAAGAGAACGCCGTACAAGAAGTCGCTCACACATAAAGACACCCAGAGGGAGAAACACCACACCTATAGCCAGGCAGGCCTACTAACAAAGAGAAAGAAAGTGGGGTGCAAAGCATCCGCCCGTGACATCTCAGCATGGCACACCTATCGGAGGCCGAAGTTAAGGCGCGACCCCTACGCCGTGTGTGTGTGTAGGAGAGTGTGCTGGGGGTGGAGGGGGGCGTGGGTCCTGTTTGGGATGCCGAGCACGTCTCTGTTGGACGGATCCCTCCGGCCCAGGGAGCCTCATTAGAAAGACTTGTGTGCCAGTCTTAAAGCTGGGATAAGCTTAGCGGCCAGGAGCTAGCGATAAAGGAGTTATGTATCGCCGTCTTACACGCGCATGACAAAAAGCCCTCTTATCCAGGTGCCACGGCGGCCTAACCTTATATCACACGCTGCGGAGGATGACACTGAGCCCGTAACAATTTGCTCTTATTCAATTCTCCTCCACAGAGCGAATTAATAGGCAGCCACTGGTAGACGGGGGGAGAAACAGTTAAGCCTGAGCTTTTGTGATTGAGCACGCTTGTAACTAGATTCGCTTCGATGCTGCAAGTCAGAAGTGGAGACGTTGCGAAGGCGGAGATGTTTCTGTAGAAGCACCCAGAAATCAGAGCCTATTGACGCCCTTTTGTACATATTTGAAGCTACTACTCTCCGTTGTTCCTTCACACCTTCTCTTTTCATACTAGCGCTTAGCCAATATTGAACTTCATAACAATGTCCTTGGGTTCTGATATGTTAGATTTGCAGTGAGCTCGAGAGAGAGCTAGAGTTATCCCTTAAACGGGTTTTCAAAGACTATGATACTCAGCCTGGGCTCAGATATGATGCTGTATGTTTCTTATCCATGTACATTGTAATCATATATCTATATATCATTGCTGTCCAATGAAAAAACATGCACCATAATTTTTGGTCGATTTTCACTTTTATGCATCGTTTTAACTTAGCAGCTGCCGTTTACATTGCACAAAAGTTTCATGAAGAGAAATGGCCCAAAATTGCCTGGAAAGTTGTCTGGTTCCATTGACTTACATTAAAGCTAAATGAGGTTTTTGCCCTCTCCTGTGAAGTTGCCATTTTGGAGGTACTTGTATTTCTTTGGGCCGCGACGGTTGGTTTATTTCATGAACAGATTGTAATAAAGTGTAACAATCAGTACTGTATTTCTGCCACGCTGTGTGACGCACAATAATGAACATTGTTGTAATGTAGGCCATACTTTGTATACTTTAGTATACCGCATATGCTCTTTTATCCACTGCCACTGTTCCCTATCCAATTCCTTCTTAGCAATGCTGAAAATGTGAGTGCCATGTTTCTGTGTGCCTTTTTCAACATATGAGGAAGCAGAGTATTAATATGCATATTTGTCCCAAGAGAGCCATAGAGCCAATAAGCCATGATCCAGCCAAATGAGATGCAAATGTTTTCATTAATAAAACATTTTACTGTGATCACTTCTTGATTACTTGGAAGACGCGCTTGTCCAATGCTGGAGCAAAAGCTCAATCGAAAGCCAACACTCATGTATGTATATTTGATATATACATATATATATATATCATTGCTGCTTGAATGGAACTATATATAGGCATGTTGTTCTTTTGTGATTGCACTGAATGTGACTGGATCTGAATGTATTTGAATTCTGCTCAAGCAATGTTTTCTAATAAAGATATTTTACCCCAGTGCTTTTGAATAAAACATCTTTGTACAATTTCGCACAGTGAAGTGGCTCTTTTGTGATAGCTCCAGTGAGCTTCAGTGAAGATTTTCAGAGGGTATGAAAAAAAAATGCCTTTTATAATCTGTTGCTGGTCTTCAGCAGACCAGCCCTGCTCCAGAACACAAAGGCAGAATTCCCCCCTCGTCGCTGGCGGAAGCGTCTTTCACACAGTTTAAATCTCACTTCCAAGCACATTAGCGTCTGCACATTTGCACCTTAGACTGAAACACCTTCTCGGTGCTGCTCATTATCCTGGAGATTTTAACCTTTGTGCAATCACACATGTGCACACACACACACACACACACCATGTAGCCACTCCTGCGACTATCCACGCCCAAAAAGTGGGGTGGCTGCCCCCGCAAAAAGTGGCCATGATCGCCTGTGATACACATTGGCTTTCCCACTGTTTCCAGCGATCAGTTGTGGAGGATTTCAGGACGGATTTCTTCAGCATACTGTAACTAATCCCGCAGTGTCTCCATGGTCTGGCTGGTTAGAGGCTCCTCTCACATTTACTCGTTGCCTCTTAAAGGGACAGATGCCGCCCTTATTGAGAAACTGCTTGTGTGTTGTCTGTTGGATTGCTTTTGGACTTGTTACATATGTCCAGGCAAAGTGACACTGTACATAGACCTAGTCTCATCATGCATCCATCTATTATATATTCAACCAAGGTAATATATATAGAATATATATACTTATATAATAATATATAATATATAGTAATATATATATATATATATATATATATATATATATACATATCAAAGCTATTACATAACAATATAATGGGTTATGTAGAAAATTCATTACTCTATTCACAGTTTACTGACAATATATTACAATATGTTTCATAAATTTCATATTAAGGGCTACAGTATGAAGTCTGGCAAATATAATCCAGTACCATTTTTTATTAATAATATCATTAAAAATTAACTTGATAAAAAAATAAAAAGTGGGAAGAAAAAATTGATTAAATTTGTCCTAGTAAGTTTTTTGATACATAATCCATATAATGAAGGTAATAGGGTAATCTCTTCAAAAGGGAATGTTTTTTGGTAATACAATTTTATTACTATGATTAAATTTTTATTTTGGTCTCGCTATCTAAAGATAAAGGGAAATGTGCATAACAGTTCCAGTAACTATAACACAATGTAAAAGTTCTTCATCAGTAAATCCATACTTTCTACAACTCTTACAATGTGTTAACGTTCTTTAAACTTTTTAGGCTCCTCAAAGCTCATATGCAAACACATTTCCTGAAATGGAAATCTGAAATTTACTTTATGGAACCAAAAATGATTCTTCCGTAGCACCACATAAAGAAGCCTTATGGGTAACTTTATGTTTAAGAGTGTGCATAATTCAATATATCATTATTTGACAGCATTTTATAATAAATTGCTGCTGTCTGAACTAAACATCACATGCCATATTTTTAGTTCTTGACATCATTTGAAAATGTTCACTGTGGGTTTATCATTTCATGATGAATGAGCCAAAAGTGGTGTCCCATAATGACCCCCAAAATGACCCCAAAAATAGGGGGAAAAGTCTGCTTTCACTTACTTAGAGCATCGTTTTTCCTGCTTCTGTAAAATTATAATCTTGGAGATATGAGGCTTTGTTCTGACAGTAGTGATGTATCCTTTTCATATGGCTCAACTTCAGTGGAACGCATGCTCAAGATTTCACACAGGGTTCTACACCTGGCATCATGAAATGGGTGGCCATGGTGAAATTACCTTTTGAGGAAACCACTATCCCAGCTGGAGCTTTTCTTTTTGTTCCCAGAATGTTCTTTCTAACGAAACATCCTGCCATCTCAGGTCTCAGCAACATCCATAAAACATTCTCCCACATTTTCATCAGAATTTTATTAGAACTTTTAGGGAACATTAGCCAAAGTTCTGGGAACGTTCCCTGCTAGGTGTTTCTTTTTTCACTGCTGCCGTCTGGCAGAATACCCTTAGCATCCGTTCCATCCACTTCCATATGCACTGCAGAACAGCTTATGTTTCTCAAGCGAATTCATGTTATTTAAACCTACAAAGGACTGATCTGAGGACACCGGGAGGGGGGATTTTTTTGGGCCGCCTGATTATGATATGAAACCCCCACTCACACACATACTCTGCACTCCACACTCTCACACTCTCACACACACGCACACAAACACACACACATGCACACACACACACGCAGTTATCAAACGGCACCTATGTCACAGCACACACATCACAACCACACACGCACAAACACACGCAACACTACGGCACACACCCACACATTTTAACACACACCACCACCGACATGCCTACACCACCACCACACAACCCCACTCACACCCAACAAACGGGCCGCACCACAACACCACACACAACAACATCTACCCCAGCTCACACACACACCACACACACTCTCACACAGAAGGACAGATCTGTACACACACCACCTAACACGTGAGGTACACCCAACAATAACACTCTACACACAAAAGCCACACACTCACGCCGTGATGCATACACACGCATACACATAGGCACACCACACACTTACACACCACACCTCACACAAACGCACACGACACACCCACCGCACATGCGCGCACGCCCACCACACTTACACACAGGCACACCTACACTACGACAAAATCACTACGCACGCACACACACATTACACACACACAAACCCACACTCGCTACATCACACAACTTCACTACACGCCCACACACAGGGCAAACACACACATTCGCGTAGCACACACATCATGCATCACAGCCACACACACACAACTTGGTCTAAAACCCACATCACGACTACACACACGCACGCACACACAAACACACACATACGCGTGCACACACACTACACTTGCACACACACCACAACACAGGGCTTTACTCACACCACACTCACCTACACAAGGTCACACTACAAGTCCACAACACACAACACAACACGACACCGCACGCGACACAAACACATATGCACACTACGCACGCCTTCAGGTGCCTACACTACACACTCACGCTCGACTAAGCAATGCAAAAACACACAGCACGCTACACACACACACTCACGACACATCTCCACACAGGCCGTGAGCTGCTAGGGATAAAACACTGATCAGAAATGCACACAACCTCACAACACCCGCACGCACGAGAGCACAAACAACAAACGCACTCACACGGAGCCCGCGACACAAACACATATGCACACACGCACACACACACACTCAATGTGTGTCTAATGTCTGTTTAATTTATCATATTTATTTTTTAGTTTCTAGTTTTAATTTTTGTCTACACACGTATGTCTGCACCTTTCCACTTTGTACTCCTTGGTTCCATGTTGCAGCTTGTTCCCGGTGGAACGTAATTTTCCTCCACTGTGTGCTCGTACATGGATGCAATGACAATAAAAGCCTCTTGACTTGATTTGACTTGACTACAGAGCTCATTCATAGTGGCCACGTTGAGGTTTTGCCACAAAAATGAAGCCAGAATGATATAATATCTGTATTTCTCTCTCACTCTCTCCCCTATACTCCGAGTATCTTTCCATCTGTCCGTCTCACTCCCTCTCTCCCTCTGAGCGAAGGTGGTGACAGTTCCACTCGGGCAGAGAAATAGAAGTCGCCTTCTCATTTGCAGGGGTGAGAAATCATTGTTGTGAGAAGTGGTCAGTCCAGTCCCATCAGGTTAGCATGGAGCGAAAAAGGCCAAGATTCATCGATTCCTCCCAAGGATCTTGTAACCTAGCAACCGGGGCCGGCCAGTCCCACGGTATACCAAGCCCTAATCCTCGCGGTTCAATCCTCCCTGACTAAATGTAGATTTAAAGTTCTTCATTTGCCACCGCTCCAAACACCTTAACGCGTTTTGTTCTGGCTCTGTGCTAGTCAGCATCACTCCACAATGCGTCCTTTGTGAGGAGAATAATTGTTTTGCTTAAATGAGCACGGTGGGAAATGACTCTGAAGCAAAAACCTCACCTGATAAGAGGTTAAAACCCAGCTCCCGCTCTTTTCTTGAGCGCCTGCCACTCTTTAGAAATAAAAAAGATTTTTCAAAAATTTGTAAATGAGCGTTATGCAAATGAAGCCAGCAGGATGTAGGAGGTAAGAGAGCGAGCATTAACAAGGGTCAAAATATTTCTTAGCTAAGTTCAGATCTTCGCTGTGTATCGATTGTGTGGGTTGGCATTGCACCTTGACTCGCAGAAATGCACAGTGTGCAGCCGAAAGCACTAGCAGCACATATGAACGCAATATCAAGTCCCATTGCCGGCGGATGAGAAGAGGACGTGTTGAGGGCTGAATATGAAAATGCGAAAGGGAGTCAATGGGAGCACTCAGTCAATGACAGCTCTCTGACAGATGCTGTGACAGAAGAATAGAATGCCGGGTTTAGACAGATAACTCAAAAAAAGTGACAGTAGAACTGTTTCATAGGGTTCTCCCAGAAAGAGAACCGGCTATATGTGATGATCTACACAGCACTGCCTGTTGTGCATCAAGTTTTCAGACATGGAATAATCCATTGCACCCTCAGTGTCTATTATCATCCTGTGGTCGATACAACGATGCAAACGACTAATGCAGCATCAGCTCAGTTAACATCTTCGGCAGTGTGGCCCTCCGGTAAACAATCACGCGTACGCATAAGCACATCCCTCACGCACACTATATCACGGTGCTTTCATTCCGTCACTTGTAGTGGAGATTAACAAAAGTTCGGTGTGACAGGATAAAGTGAGGCAGCATTATCAGCCTGTTATCAGACAGCAGATTTGTCTGTGCGCCGGCATCTCCTCGCTCTTTGAAAGGGAGTGCAGCAGGTGCAGCCGATAAGGCATCCCCCCCCACCATCACCTCCGCCAACCACCGCCCCCCGCCCCCCTCAGGACAAATGCACTCAACAGTGTCTTCTCTCCTGTTCCTGCCTTTTGTCGGAGCAGGGACGCCTGGAAAAGTGCACTTTTTTCCTCCTGACAGTAGTCAATGACGATGCGTCAGGAGGCTCACTGCGGCACAAGGCTGCCAACGCTTTGAGCTTTGTGCCATGGGAAATCTGTTTGAGATGTGGTTGAATATGCAGAGTGTGAATTGCAGTTTGACTAAGTCATCCCGAAGAACGTGGGGATCCCTTTTAAATGTCAGTTTCAAGGGAAAAAGCGAGGAGCTGGAGACATGCTCCAGTACTACAGTGGGTTTTTACACTCATTGGCTTGCATAATAAATGCATGATAAAGAACGAAAGCTACGGTGGGCTGTTTGTGATGTTTACTTAAATCTTTAAATAAATAACCTACACCACAAACTGCCTTTCCCAGGCTAGGTAGTACCTGACTACATGCTATAGGCAACGTAGCATGCAACCTACAGGGATTGGACAATGAAACTGAAACACCTGGTTTTAAGACTCACAGCCATTTATTAAGTAGTGTTAGGGCCTCCATTTGCGGCAATACAGCCATTTGGGCAGCCGTGGTTTTTATGTTTTTTGGATACAATCCGGGTTAGCACCCGAACATCCCATTTCCTCCTCTTGCGTCCACACAGTTAATCCTGTTGGATGTGGTTTCGTCCTTCTTGGTGGTATGACTGACATTACCCTGGATACCGTGGCTCTTTGATACATCACAAAGACTTGCTGTCTTGGTCACAGATGCTCCAGCAAGACGTGCACCAACAGTTTGTCCTCTTTTGAACTCTGGTATGTCACCCATAATGTTGTGTGCATTGCAGTATTTTGAGCAGAACTGTGCTCTTACCTACTAACTGAACCTTCACACTCTGCTCTTACTGGTGCAATGTGCAATTAATGAAGATTGGCCACCAGGCTGGTCCAATTTAGCCATGAGACCTCCCCCACTAAAATGACAGGTGTTTCAGTTTCATTGTCCAACCCCTGTATGTTCCAAAAGTAGGTTGTACTTGACTTTGATAGTCTACTGTCGACTATACTTGGCCTTTATCCACTCAAAAGGAACCAACCGACAGGTATGAAACTTAGCGGGGTAGGTTTTTACCTGACTGATCCAACAGCCAAGATTGCAGACATTCAGTGTGCAGAGATGCCCTCCATGTGTCATCCTGTTTCTGCCAGCTTTTCAGTGGCTGGCTATAACATCACGTCAATGTCACCAAAGACTGCACTGGTGCAATAACAGTGAGTCATCTTCAGTGGCGAGTCTTGCTTTTGTCTTGGTGGCGACGTCCTATAAGTCCATGTGTGTGGAGGCACCATGGTCAGCATCAAGATGAACAGTTTGTTGCCACGTGTCACCAGAAGGTCTGGTGTCACTCCACCTTCACCCCTACTGCACAATCTGCAGGAACTGTGTGAGAATATTCAAGGTGCATGGGATGTATTACCACAGGACACCATTAGGAACCTCTACAACACTATGCTAAGACACTGGCATGTTAGCAAACATGGTGGCCCAGGGCCATACTGTGTGACACTACTTCTGTATGTGTAGCTCAATAAATATTACCCATATCAGTCTGCATGTATCATCATTTATTGCTCCTGGTAAGCTCCATTTAGCATTGCAATCCCACACTACCTGCTGGGTGCATCTATTCTTTAGATGATGAGTGTATGTAGACTGTACCTGACCTGAATTGTTTTCTGACGTTCTACATAGAAGGTTTGTGACTTTGGTCAGGGTGAAAAATGCCCAGATTTGGTTTAAGTACTCATTTACAATCTATGATTTGGCCCAAGGACAAAACAAGTCGTTTAGCCTTTTTTGATAATATCATGAACAATTTGATGAGCTCTGCTCTGATTGTGACTTTGGTCATTTCTGCATGTAGACTATTGCATTGTGCACCTTGGCAGACCTATACCATGTCCAAATTGGTGAACTCCATTCCTAACTACTGTGAGTGCTGCATACTGAACCATATGTACTGCTTCATTCCTATTTAGACTTTTTCCCTTGCTGCATGTACGCTATTGTATTGTGCACAATGGCAGCCATATGCTGTGCTGAACTAATCACTGTACCCTACATTTGCACATCTGGATCACTATTATATAGAACACTATTACAGAAAAGAGAACTAGTGATGGCCGTCAACGATTTAAGACACCATGTCATACGGATACTCACACAGTAAGTGCAACTGCAGATTCTGCCATACAAACACTAAGAAAATTACGCCACCAGTCCACATTACCATTGAATAACTTACATCTGACTTACCTCTGTAACGGGTCTGACTATAGGTGAGTGGTGCCAACGTGAATAGGCTGGCTAATCCTATTCATAGAAGCTGTGCGGACATATTCAAAACAAAGAACCCAGTGCATTATAGATGTAGGGTACATTGGTTGTACACTACTTTTTGCAGTGCATTGTGGGATTGTTAGGGTGCACTGGATCATCTACAGCATGGGTGCATTCCAGTAGTCCCCATATATCCTTGCAAAGTGGAATGAACAGAGTATTCTGACATTTTAAAGGTGATTCAAAACCATAAGCAGCGATATGGTCCAGAACTGTACAGAGAGTACTGAACAATGGTGTACCACATCACAGAAAGCTGCCAGAAGGTTTACCCATCAGCCATTGCATGTCTCTTGAATATGTAGGGACGTCCCGAGTGATGGTTTTTTATTGGCTCCAGTTCCTTTACCCAGGATCTCATGCCCAAGTGTGTAGGAAACCCAGCGGTGTTTGCTAGGGACCCTGTGGAATGGAATGTAGCTTCAGTTTTCGGGCACTACTACAAAAAGGCAGCACCATAAAACAGTGCACTTAATAGGGCACGCTTACAGACACAGCTCTGAGCAAACCGTGCTCTTAAAACAGTGCCTATATGTGCTCCTTTCTTCCTCTTTTTGTCTTTACAGCTTTTTATTCGGTGTGTTTATCAGGGACTTCCACACTCACAGTGCTACCTAATCCTAGTTGTGGCAAAAAAAACAGGATTTTGATTCAGAGTTTGGCCTATAGATTTTTCCAGGGTAACCCATGCCTCCTAATCCTTGGCATCCAGTCCAGCCATGATTGCACTGCTGGTGGGTAATTCAGATCCTGCATGACAGGTCAGAGGAGTGGCTGAGGTCCAGAAGAGGCTGCAAGAGCAGCGAGCTGTTCAGTTCGGGCCACTCAGCTGAAGGCTGCTGGCAGATCTGGGCCAGCTATGCCCATGAATACCATAGACCTCATTTCTCTATTTTATTGCACAGGCCATCAAAGGGTAGACAGTATTCACAGAGCTGCTTCTGCGTGTGTGCGAATGTGTGCGGGGCTGAAAGGGGGGGTGGTACAAGTGCAGTGTTTTCAGGTCAGTCGTTCAAATATTTTGGTGTAGACTAAATGCCTCAGCCAATGAAAGACTGCGTGTTATTACACCAGGTACGACTTGCGGGAGGGAAAAAGAAAAGATTGGATAACCAATGTAATCAACCTGCGCTGGGCACAATCTTTCATTAATGACTCGCGGCTGTAATCAATTGCTATCTGTGTTTGCAGTGAGTCATTACACGGGGGGAACCTGCACCTCTCTCCGTAGGTGCGGAGCTGGGTGAGGTGGGTGGGCTCGTGTGTGAGAATGTTCTACCTTTGATGTAATGAAATATTCAGTTATCTAATTAGCAGGAAGCACGCAGCTTTGATTCTTTGGCACAGTGAGATAGCATTCCCGTTTCATGAGATGCAACCTTTGCTCTGCAGACGACGTGACTTACCTCACAGTGGATGCACCTGACTGGCAGCAGAAGGTTGGGGTAAGAGAATGGCACAGTATGTGGGTGTGGAAGACAGGAAAAGGAGGAACTACAAGGGCGTGCAAACCAGATGTGTGCGTATACTACCATTGCTTCACTCTGTGAGACGAGGAAAGGTGGGGGGGGGTGCACGGTCTCGCTCTAGTTGCCACACTTTGCATCGTGTTACAATCCAGCCCCTGCTGAATGGGGTGGGGTGGGGGTTGGGGGGTGCAAAGGAGAGAAAAACAGCAACAGAACAAACGACTAGACTGTTTGGATCCGGTTGACGGCTTGAGCGTATCAAGTTTGCGGCGTCTGATCTAAATGTGGGAAAGAAACAGGGAGGCCTCGCGCAACTTCTTATTATTCTGTCACTTACCATTAAGCATGAATAAAGAGCCGGAGCACCCCATATCACCCAGGCATTTTATTTTCCTCCTTTTTAATGAGAGTAAAATTGCATCCATTGCTGAATGTGCCTCTGTAATTTCTCGTGCATTAAAAGGGAGTGGGGGGAGGTTGGGTGGGGGGCTTCACTCCTCTTTGAATCTGTTCAGCCGTGTTCCCCACTCGTTGGAATGATTTGATTATGAAAAGTTGAAAGTGCTCAAATGTTTACGGAATAAAATTAGACTTGAGGGTGCTGATGCAGACTGTTCTCTTTGATCGTGGAGGGAGACGTCTGCTATTGGTTCAGCTAGTCCATCAAAGTCAGGATGCTTTAGGACCCACTCCCACCTTGGAAATGAGCAGAATTCACAATTGGTCACCAGTCTTCGTTTCAAGATGAGAATGGTAAAGCGTTTCTTTGGGGCCAATGTTCATGGCCGTTTCATTTTGCATCAGTGAACGAGTGTGCAGATAAAAAGCGTCTTTATGCTCGTTGAGTAACCTTCCTGCAATGTAACGGAAGCAAACCTATATACTGTATATATAGGGATCCTATATATACAAGCACGTGGGTATTAAGACTGAATATTTAGCATAGCTACAAAACAGTCTGATAAAAAAACAGTATGATAACAGTGTGATAACTCACAGCAGTGCTAAATGAAATTTAATAGTACTAAGTAAAAACAAGATTTACATTTTTACATTTACATTTAAGGCATTTAGCAGACGCTATTATCCAGAGCGACTTACAACCGTGCTTAGTGTTGTGTTGGATAATATTCCAGCTAGTACAGGAAGTTTAGAGCCTAAAACCCACCACGAGCTCAGACACTGCCCGAACAGGGGGCCAGTGCTGGTACCTAGAGAAAGGTCATTATAAGTGCAACACAATACACATTGACAAAGGACATTATAAGTGCAATACAAAAAAGGTTATTAAATTGCCACACAATTTACACGTCTGCTAGAGCTCACTCACTTAAGTGCTTTACGAAGAGATGGGTCTTCAGTCTGCGTTTGAAGATCGCGAGAGACTCCACTGTTCTGACGCCCAGTGGGAGTTCATTCCACCATCTGGGAGCCAGGACAGAGAAGAGATGCCATTGGACCAGCCACAATTTTTTTACTCCACTGTAATTTTGCCTGGCAGGTGGTTGTGAAATTCCCTGAGCCCAAATAAAAACGGGACGGTACTCACAGTACTCACGAACACCAAGGCAGAAATACTTTGCTCAGTGTTGGTACATGTGCTGGGCTCAACAGTGGTGGCTTTAATGTGACACAGATCTGAATTTTTCAGGGATGAGTAGACACATCAAATCCTTCCAAATCAGATTTGAGTCACTTTGAAATGTGGTACAACACATTCACAGCAGTAGGGCTCTGGCAGTGCTCATCTTCTTCCTCCTAGCACAAAGGAGCAGATACCGGCGGTCCTGCTGAGGGGTTAAGGACCTTCTACAGCCTTGTCCAGCTCTTTTAGAGTAACTGCCTGTCTCCTGGAATCTCCACGGTACTCTTAAGACTGTGCTGGGAGACACAGCAAACCTTGTGGCAATGGCCCATATTGATGTGCCATCCTTCAGTAGTTGGACTACCTGTGCAACCTCTGTAGGGTCCAGGTACCGCACCATGGTACTAGTAGTGACACTGACCCAAGTCAACTGCAGAACTAGTGAGAAATCAGTGGGAAAAGATGAGGGGGGACAAAATGTCAATGACCTCGTCATTTTAAACCATTCCCGTTTTGGGGGGGTGTCTCATTGTTGCTCCTCTACTGCACCTGTTGTTAATTTCATTAACGCCAAAGCAGCTGAAACTGATTAACGGCCCTCCCTACTACTTAACTGACCAGATCAGTATCCCTGAAGTTGAACTGAGTTGATGCTATACTCTGATTAAAAAGTGTTCCCTTTATTTTTTTGAGCAGTGTACTATCCAATTTGTGGGCAGGCAACATGAATGTGAATGTCCAAATCAGATTTCCATGTGTCTTTCTGTACTTAGTCGTCAATGAGTTGTGTTTGAAACAAAGTGCAGGCACAGACAAACATGGCTGCAATGGCGAGTCCCAGGAGGCGAAAGACTTAAATCAATGTAACAGTTATGGTCCATCACTTTGTCTGTTTTATGATCTATTGTTGATGCAACATTGTATATACAACACTTATAAACGTGTCAGTGTGCACACCCCTGTCACTTCAGGAATTATTTGTTTACATTACAGACAGATTTAGGTTACTGACATTTATGAATGTAAACAGACAAAACTGATTAATAAGGTTTTAATGTGAACGTAACTGTCAGAATCAACAACAGAATCAACAAACTTACAGTAGTTCAATGTGCGCAGAGCTTAATGCCAAATGGCCCAACAGCAACAACCAGGCGGAAACAACTAAGTGGCAAGACAAAGTCAAACAGAGCAGATTGTGAACCGGTGTGTGATCAGTATTTGGGAGACAAGGAACAGGAGAATGAGATGTGATTGGTGGGTTCTGGACATGTGGTTGTGACGTATTGAACTCTGGCATGTGGAGTTTAGGAGCCTGGAGGCAGTGCGGAAACCCTGAAGCGTGCCAGTAACCAAAGGGTCATGGTTTGGCACTAATGTAAATAAGGAGCACTAA
>JAMWET010006266.1:72500-108378 GCA_024036415.1 Prochilodus magdalenae
AGTTGGCGGTCCCCATCTATTTCTTCTTCTTTCTCCTCTAAATTTTCGAGTTGATCAATTTAATTTGCAAGGTGAAACTTATTAAATCATTTTCTGCTAACTATTTTGTATTTCACTTGCTTTCATATTGTAGGCTTCAATACAACCCCATTAAATTTAATAAATAATCCCATCAGCAAATGTCCAATCTCTGTTTTCATTGTTGCAACCCATCCAAGTGGCTCCTAGGTAGATTGATCTAATTGGTAGATTGTGAATTTGATCTCGCAGTCATCTGTGGCCAGCAGTCCAAGAGATCATTATTTGGACTCTATGTCTCAGGATAGGTGGGATGGCTCCTAGCATCATATGCTAGCTGACCCAAACTTAGCTTGAGCCACCCATCACCCCATCATCTATCATTCAGTAATAAAGTTCAGTTATGGAGGAAAGAAAAACGCAGGGTGATGGTGGGAGGTTTTGGGTTTGGGAATCTAAAGGGAGAGCTAAGAATTAATAGGGCATATAATGTGAAATTTATTTCATAACTTCATGTAGCGTTTTCCACTCAGCACATTCGGCTGTGCAGCAGTTTGGTACGATGATGGAGGAAGTGTATGCTAGTCATCACCCTCCCTGCTTGATAGCATCATGCCATGGGGGACACCCAGGTAGCAGGTGGACATGAGGGTAAACAAGCAAAAAAGATAGAATCGATCGTGGGCTGTTAAAGGCAATGTCATTTAATGATAAATAGCCCAGATCGTATCCTGCACTGTCAGAAAATAACAGTACTGTGCAGGTAGACTTTGATCATCAGGCTAGAAACAATGTTAGCACAAACGATATTATTCACCTTGCGTGTTTAAGGTGGTAGAGACTTTAGGCTTATGGAAATAGCCTAAAGTCTCTATGGAAATAGCGTTGCATAGTGATGATGGGGGTACAAATAGTGGTGGGGTGTGAGTGACGTGATCCATAGATTGAGAATAGGTGCTGGAATGTCTCATTCCATATGTGGAAAATGGCTCAAACACAGATGCTAATGATTGGCTAAAAGTAGGGGGTCTAGATTGGGGCGTGCCAATGACCACAGTGTGAAGGAAGTAGTTGAAGCTGCAGGTGTATGGAAGAGTACGGTCATACGGGTCTACCAGCAGTGGCTAAAATCCCAGTCTCCAGGAAACTCTCCTCAGAACTGTACCACAGAAGGCATCCACCGAATCTGGCCCAACTGTGCAATGCTTTAATGCAAGAGCGTCTGAACACTGATGTGGCCTACGTCCAGAAACTTGTCCAGGCCATGCTAAAGCAAACTGCAGTAGTTGCTGATGCTTGTGGAGGGACTGCATGCCGTTAGCTACGTTTCAGTCACAGGTGACTCATTGTTTTATGGTGGGTTTGCCTTCAAGGGTACAGTAATAGTCTTACAGTCTAAGTGTGTGCTTAAAATACAAACTCAGTTTGAAAAACTGGGGACAGTAGGCAAAATGGAAGTACAAACAGAAAGCATTACTTCTATTTGACAAAAAAGACAAGCTATGTAATGTTTCACCTTGTCAGTGTAGTTATAGACTCTCAGCATAATAATCTCTTCTAACCTTGATTTAGCCTTTGACTACCACAGCAACCAGGGGAGTGTGCTCTGCCTACTCCTCTGTCGGTAGGCTGTATCACTCAGCAACATGGTCTTGTAGCCCTATGCTTCAACCAAGCCAGGAAAAACACTGAACATCACCACTGTGGTGGCACGCCAGCACAGTCTGTTTCTCAGAGATGCAAGCATGAGTGCACTAAACGCACATATAAGACAAATGACTTGAGGAATTTGGATGTGAAACAGCATTCAGCACTGCTTGTGCCAGGGAAGCTGTTGAATGCTTACATGTACAGCCCATCGGTTTACCTAGATCTGCTGAAATGTATTTAAGCTGTTTAACATAACATTGTTTCTAACAGTAAAGATTAAATACATCCCTGTAGCAAATAAACACAAATTGAGTTTCTTAAGCATCTAATATGGGGTTAACTTTACATTAGGTGCTGACTAACTGACATTAACAATGTAATACATTAACAATGATTAACTAATCTTAGGTAAACATGTAACAACAGCTGCATGTTTGCTTAACATGTAAACATATAGTTGATACGTGTTTACTTAAGATTAGTTAACCACTGTTAATGCATTACTTAATGTTAGTTAGTCAACACTTAATGTAAAGTGTTAACTACATATATATATATGTATATATATATATATATATATATATATATATATAGATAGATAGATAGATAGATAGATAGATAGATAGACAGAGAGATAGATATATATATGTATATATATATATATATAGAGAGAGAGAGAGAGAGAGAGACAGACAGACAGACAGAGAGAGAGATAGATAGATAGATAGATAGATAGATAGATAGATAGATAGATAGATAGATAGATAGATAGATAGATAGATAGATAGATAGATAGATAGATAGATACATAGATACATAGATAGATAGATAGAAAATCCAGTAAATATATACCATTCAGTCCAGCTGCTTATGTTTCATTTATGACACGGACTGTAAATTTTATATAAATAAAGTACTTGAAAGAAAACGGTATAAAGAATAGGGTAGGTAGGTTACATATCAGTACCAGTATTTAGTATTTATATCAGTACTAGTCTTGAATGTAGCGTTGAAATATCAGTATCAGAAGGGAAATGTGGTATTGGTAAAGCTCTACAAAATAATGTTGAACAGGTCATGTGATCATACATCCAGGAAGGGTCCTTTATGAGAAAGGATTGTACAGGTTTGACACTTTGACCAAAGCACATTTTGAAGCGACTTCCGCTGCCTTTTAGATGCCACCTTTTTAGGGCCACTAAGCTTATTTCAGTGTGAAACTTTCAGCATATGTTACAACCGCTTGGCTGCATAATTAGAGATCGAGGGTGCTAGACTAGACTAAAGGTGATTTTTGTAAATGTGAAAAGGTTTGGAAAAGGTTGAAAAGTTTTAAATGTGTTACAGGCATCTAGTTTTGAATGAGCCTATATTTACAAAAAAAAAACAATTACGTTCATGAGGTAACACATAAAATCTTGTGTTTTTGTACCATTTTTAATTAAATACAGGTCAAACTAATCATTGCTCTCTGCCCTTCAGTGCGTTTCACTTTTTTTAATTGTGATTTTCTTTTTTTTCACCAGGGGAAATGTATGAAATTGTTCCACTTTATAACCTACTGTTAAAATAATAATAATAATAATAATAATAATAATAATAATAATAATAAAAGGCCTGTGTATATGAGTTCATACACTTTGACTTGAATTTAAAATGTCAACCGGTCCCATGCAACTGTGTTAAGTAGCTTAAGATACTTAATTGTTACACTAAAGTGATTTAAGCAAGCTCTAATTAACTGTCAGGGTTACTTTCATGTATTTCCCAAAATGAAATTTTAAGATGCTTATTTTATATTATATAATCAAACTAATATGAGTTTTATTTAACTGTACAGATAATTTTTATGTATTAATCATATTAAACTTAATGAGTCATGTTTCAGTAATTGAAGTAGATAAAAGTTAGGGTTTATATAATTTTTATAATTAGATTTATATATTTTTATAAATAGATTTATATAATTTTGTTTCCTACTGAGCTGTCGTAGATTTACACTCAGCAGTAGGGTGCATGGTAACATGCACTTGCAGCCATCACCAATGTGGCTAGGCCTGACTGCGGAATACAAGACAAAAGCACAAACAATGGAAGGCCAGGGGAAAAACAACACGAAGATGGTGAGTAAAAAATAGATTCAATTCAATTTAACTTTGCTGTCATGATGTCAATACTGGGTACAGTATAACAAAACACAATCAGTAATTAAACACAGTGCAGTAATTATATATAACAAAACACAATCAGTAATTAAACACAGTGCAGTAATTATATATAACAAAACACAATCAGTAATTAAACACAGTGCAGTAATTACATATATCACATCACAATCAGTAATTAAACATAATGCAGTAATTATATATATATATATATATATATATATATATATATATATATATATATATATATATATATATATATATATATATATATATATATATATACAAAATATATATATATGTATACAGGGGTTGAACAATGAAACTGAAACACCTGTCATTTTAGTGTGGGAGGTCTCATGGCTAAATTGGACCAGCCTGGTGACCAATCTTCATTAATTGCACATTGCACCAGTAAGAGCAGAGTGTGAAGGTTCAGTTAGCAGGTAAGAGCACAGTTCTGCTCAAAATACTGCAATGCACACAACATTATGGGTGACATACCAAAGAGGTTCAAAAGAGGACAAATTGTTGGTGCACGTCTTGCTGGCGCATCTGTGACCAAGACAGCAAGTCTTTGTGATGTATCAAGAGCCACGGTATCCAGGGTAATGTCAGCATACCACCAAGAAGGACGAACCTCCACCAGCATCACGTAGTGACCTGGCCACTATCCTGCAAGAAGAATGGCTTAAAATCCCTCTGACCACTGTGCAGGACTTGTATACGTCATTCCCAAGACGAACTGACGCTGTATTGGCCGCAGAAGGAGGCCCTACACCATACTAATAAATGATGGTGGTCTAAAACCAGGTGTTTCAGTTTCATTGTCCAACCCCTGTATATATATATCTATATATATATATATATATATATATATATATATATATATATATATATATATATATATATATATATGTGGTGAGGTAGCAAAGTGTGAGGTTAAGTATGTGGTTTTAAACAGTATATAAGAGACAGTATATAAAGTGTACAGTGCAGGTAGGAGAACTGCAGCTCAATGTTAAACTAAACAGCTAAACAGCGTACAGTACAGATACACGGTACAGTATATAGATCAATAAAACACAGATAAATAAAATCCACAGCTCAGATGCTAAGGTATAGCTATCTAGTGCATATAGTCCCTTGGGCTAATGTAGCCCAGTGTGTATGGGCTGGGGTGATCAGGGCTGGAACAGTAACAGTCAGTAACAGTCAATAGTGTTGTAGTCATGTTTAGTTTTACTCACCCAGATTACACCAGTCTGACATATTCACACAACACAACTCACTTTTAATGGCTGACATAAATTGATTAAGTAAAATCAACAGCAACAACTACAGAGCAGTTTAATTCCTTTGAGTATATATAGCAGTAATGGAAGATGGCATCATTATGTTCCCTAACTAAAGGTACTGTAGAGGTGCTCTTGAGGGCACCACTCCAGGGACAGCTTAGTGCCTTTATGTCTGTGTGCACTATACATATCCGCCCTATAGCTCCATCCTGGTGTACAGATAGAGCCTGTAACCCTGTTGCAAATTTGTTGATGCATTTGTGTGAGCCACCCTCCAGCCCTACATCAAATGGTCAGTTTCCCGAGAGCCACTCTTGGCTGGATATTTTTAGAAGGTGGACTGCTCTCAGCCTAGCACTGCCACAGATGTGTGTGAAAACCCCAGAAGCACCGCTGTGCTTGTTACACTCGTACCAGAACCATGTGCATTACCATGTCGTTCTCACTGCTGAATGAGGAAGAGGGGAGCGGAGGGAGTGTATGCATATTTCTTTGTGCACATACACAATAAGGAATAGCCATCATCTGTGGCACCTATCCTCCAGTCGGTGGTTATTTACCATCAAATACAGCAGTGCAAGGCATTTACAACATTTCACATATGTATGTTTTCTTACCTGAGGAGAATGGATGGTTTTTCCAGCAGCTGTTCTTGACTTTTCACACTGAGCATTGAATTTGGATGTGGCATCCACACATGTGGCGGGTGTGTACCGGCATTGTTAAGCAAGCTATTTGGATGCTTTATTAAAAACAAATCTCTCACTATTGACAAACGGCAGCCATAAAAACAACGTGCTAGGCAGCTTAGCGCATTAATGTTTGCGCTTTCGATGGGGGGTTGGCGGTGGGGGGGTAGTTGGGTAAAGCAAACAGAAGCCCAAAGAGACTGTTTACTTGCTTATATCGGAGCACACAACATAGATTGACTTAAAGATTGACACTTATTCTAATTGAGGAATATGGAAAAGGTTGAAGGCAAGGAGAACAAAGAAACATCAAAGCAGGTCCTGTCAAGAAGGGGATGTATAGCTACTCCAGTGGGGATTTAGAGGCAGGCATCTCCGTTTGTGTAGAATTAGTGTATTTATAGCTATAGCCGTTTCTTAACGCCTTGCCCACCGGTTACGCTGAAAAATCCATTGCACATCTCAGAGACTGGATCATAGATCATATTACTGTCTGCTGAAGTTGCCTTATCTCCCAATACAGTTCTTACATTCTTAACCGTGCCAGAATTGGTTTGGACAGTTCTGTTTGAGGCCATGTTTCCAGAGAATTCTGATCCGTCTCTCCTTAAACTGTTGTGTTCTTCCCCCTGTGTGGATCCTCCGAAACTCAAGCCAAGCAATAAAACATTCTGCCATGTCTGTTTGTGGTTCACCTCCCCTGAAACCGGTCAGATGTTACTAACCACATCACCTCTCCTGATCTCATCCAAATTGGAAAACCACAACCACCTGTCACGCCTCTGCCAGCCCAGTCTGTCGGCTCTGACTCCCAAAGTATTTAATCAATGTGCTAATAATGCCATTTGATACTTTTAGCTCAGTGCCACATCTTCAGCCTCGTGTATAACGATGCATTGTTATTTGGAATAAATCAAGAGCGGTGAGCTAATGTCCTTGCTATCACAATCACATCTCTTTGTCTGGCAAATAGTCCAATCAGGGATTTCATTCAGGGTTGTATCATGTCTTCCTCGAGCTATGCATCTTCAGAAGCACCTTGTGGATCTTCAGCTGGGGAAGCTGAGGGAGGTTGATAGTTGAACAGTGCCACCTTATGACCACTGCTTGTATCGCTATGGTCTTTGGAAGCTGAATGTCATCTGACACTGGCCAGGCAGTAATCAAACTGCTCTGCTAGTCGTGAAATGGAACTTGTGCACTATCTCTCAGTTAAGATACAGGAAGCTTGCAGCGTACTGCTCTCAGGTGACCTCCTTCCTAACAAACACACTCACAGACACACACACACACCCAGGTAGCACCCTGAACATTCAATACTGAAGGTGAATTTCATTATGATGGTGATCTAGGAGCTTCACACATGAATGAATCATACCTAAGGGGCTCAAATTTCAGAGCTCTGTTTGAGAACTTTCCAAATTCTGACAGTAACAAACTCCAGACTCCGATATGACGAATATAAGACAGCAAATAGGAAGCAGGGAGAAACATTCTTCCTAGTTTGTACGTTGGTCTGAGGTTCAGTAATATAAGAGAACAGAAACTAACTTTTGGAGATTGGGAAGTCTCAAGCTGTCGGCTTCTAGTGTTCTCAAACATTCACATTCCGCTGTAGTCTGGTCTGAAACACCTGGATGAACTCCTGAGGCTTTGCCTCCAGATGAATCTTTTCTAACACCACTCTATGTCTTTCCTGGGAGGGGTAGACTTGGCATTCTCCAGAGACTTCCCCCTGCCCAACCCCCACCCCAACACCTTACCCAGGCCTGGCTTCCTTACTTTATATCTCTGTTGTTGCCTCTTTCTCAAGCCCTTAGCGTTATTCCGGCACTTGTGAATAGCTAACTGTCTCTCATGCTGCATTCAGAGCTTTTCACCTTCATTCACGAACCTTTTCATCTCTGCTCTTCAGGTGTCAACTCTTTCACAGCTGTCTGGACAGGTTGGATATGAGCCGCAGGACCCATTGACAGTTTCAGCCAGAATACTTCTCTCTCCCGCGTTGTTGGCCAGATTCAGTTCAATTACAATGGATGGTGTCACTCAGAATCTCAGGGGCATACAGAAAGACAGAGGAGAGGAATCCAATTTGTAGGCTTGGGATATGTACAACAGAAACCGTATTGGTGCTATGAAATGTATGGCAGGATATTCTGAAAAAAAAAAGAGCTAAATCAATTGCGTATTTGCAATTGCATTTCCCATGTGAGTGTGCATTATTTAAGACATAACCCAAATTCAATTGCATTTGCATTTCTGTGTATAATGGCTTTTGACATTTCATTCGCATTGTCGCAATGGTCTGACTCTGACATAATAAAAATTGAATGACAATTTCCCATTTGCAATTGCATTTCATCATTTTGGCGCTCAAGCACTGCCAAAATTAAAATGTATTTGCAACTCTGTTTGCAATTGCATTTTCACTGTCAACGAGGCCTCCTGTCAGTCAAACGCTGTGGGCAAGACGTAGGGATAGGCTTTTTATGCAGGGCGCGTTTTAGGAGGAAGTGATGAAAAATTCTAAACTTTGAAAGAACTGGAGCATTAGTAAGCACTGCCAGTGACATTGTAACCCAGGGCAGACAAAACGAGGAGGATTCTGTCCAAAGTGATTTACTGTTGTTTTGTGTGGAGGTGATTCCTGACTGACTAAGAGCGCTTGTGTTCCTCCGACAGTCCTGTGAGCCTCTGCCTAAAGCCATGTCATTAACCAGTGTCATTAACATTGGTGCTTGTACTGCCACAAGCTCTCCTAGGCACTTAACACAAAGCAACAGCAAGCATTTTGGACAAAATTATCCGTGGGTTGGTTAGCAAGTGTTAAAGGTGGTATAGAATGTATGTGAATTTGGCTGGAATTAACAAAATACCCAGATGCAGATGTTGTACAGCCCAATATTCTGTTCTGTTTTGATTTGCTCTTTTGCATTGATGACGTAGGCAGCTATAGAAGCTATAGCAGCTATCACCTAATGAAATGTTACTTGAGGCTTATTAGTTATTACCTATACTAGCTTCTTGCTATCAATTATGATAGCCACATAATACAACATTAACTTAAGTGTGTTTTGCAACATGGGTGCTACATACAGGTTGGGATTGTTAGTTAATAAAGGTGGAACTTTATTTTATTTTATGGAAGTGTTTAACAATGGAAGTGTTAAACTTTGAGTTAAGCTGCTCGATATTGTTCAAGGTTTGAACAACTTTAAATTAGAGTTGTCCAGGATGAAGTGGGCTTCTTATTGCCTAGCTTGTTTTCTGAATATTCCGTTCCACCTTAAAAAGTGCCACAGTTATATACTGGTACCTGTGCAATTCCAAAGCCTCTTGATGAACATCAACTATCCCCGTTGACAGGTTGGTTCCTTGGACAGACTATGAAAATTCCATACATTACAGCCTAGAATGGCAGATTTCTCTACATAGTCCACTATTTGTTGCTGTTGTGGCCTGATTGCATGTACATTTTGGGGTATGAGTAAATTATTAAATTTATTTTAAATATACACTGCTTAAAACAATAAAGGGAACACTTTGAAAACACATCAGATCTCAAAGGGGAAAAAATCCTGCAGAATATATTTCCTCATATAGACTGGGTAATGTGTTAGGAATGAAAGGATGCCACATCATTTGATGGAAATGAAAATGATCACCCTACAGAGGGTTGAATTCAAAGACACCCTGAAAATCAAAGCGAAAAAATGATGCAGCAGGCTCGTCCATTTAACCCAAATTCCATTGCAGCAACTCAAAATGGTACTCAGTAGTTTGTATGGCCTCCACATGCTCCTAATGAGACGACGGATAGTGTCCTGGGGGATCTCCTCCTAGATCTGGACCAGGGCATCACTGAGCTCCTGGACAGTCTGAAGTGCAACCTGGTGGCGTCGGATGGACTGAAACATAATGTCCCAGAGGTGTTCAATTGGATTTAGGTCAGGCGAGCCGGTGGGCCAGTCAATGGTATCAATTCCTTAATTCTCCACGAACTGCCTGCATACTCTCGCCACATGAGGCCGGGCATTGTTGTGCACCAGGAGGAACCCAGGACCCACTGCACCAGCGTAGGTTCTGACAACGGGTCCAAGGATTTCATCCTGATACGTAATAGCAGTCAGGGTGCCGTTGTCTAGCCTGTAGAGGTCTGTGCGTCCTTCCAGGAATACGCCTTCCCAGACCATCACTGACCCACCACCAAACCAGTCATGCTGAATGATGTTGCAGGCGACATAACATTCTCCACGTCTCCAAAGCCTGTCACGTCTGTCACATGTGCTCAGGTAAAACCTGCTCTCATCTGTGAAAAGCACAAGGCGCCTGTGGGGCGGATCTGCCAATTCTGGTGTTCTGTGGCAAATGCCAATCAAGCTCTACGGTGCTGGCCAGTGAGCACAGGGCCCACTACAGGATGTTGGGCCCTCAGGCCACCCTCATGAGGCCTGTTTCTGATTGTTGGTGGTCAGACACTCAGGCTCTGGCAGTGCTCATCTTGTTCCTCCTAGCACAAAGGAGCAGATACCGGTCCTGCTGAGGGGTTAAGGACCTTCTACAGCCTTGTCCAGCTCTCCTAGAGTAACTGCCTGTCTACTGGACTCTCCACCGTACTCTTAAGACTGTGCTGGGAGACACAGCAAACCTTGTGACAATGGCACATATTGATGTGCCATGCTTCAGTAGTTGGACTACCTGTGCAACCTCTGTAAGGTCCAGGTACCGCACCATGGTACTAGTAGTGACGCTGACCCAAGTCAACTGCAAAACTAGTGAAGAATCAGTGGGAAAAGATGAGGGGGGACAAAATGTCAATGACCTCGTCCTTTTAAACCATTCCCATTTTGGGGGGTGTCTCATTGTTGCTCCTCTACTGCACCTGTTGTTAATTTCATTAACGCCAAAGCAGCTGAAACTGATTAACAGCCCTCTCTACTACTTAACTGACCAGATCAATACCCCTGAAGTTGAACTGAGTTGATGCTATACTCTGATTAAAAAGTGTTGTCTTTATTTTTTGTATGTATTAATTATTTAATATTTTAAATTAATAATTGAAAAACAGTAAAAGACTTTTACATAACAGTTTAGGATTTGGAATTCGCCAATTTTACTAACCTCTTTGGCAAATGTAGAAATTGGCAATAAAAAAAATGCAATTGTAGATCAGGGATTATTGTTCTGCTTTTAATTTGTTAAACCATTAAGACAACAAAATGAAAAGGATTTAAAGGGATTTTGCCTTTCTAAATGATCTTTTCCCTGTTATTATACATAGAAATGCCTATGCAAATACACATTTTATCCTCTATGTCAAATGTACATAGGAATGCTATTGTAAATGCACAATACGCTAGCCATTTTTAAATCTGCATGCTGCTGTTTCCTCAATAAATAAGTAGTATATTAATCTGTGTATACTCTTAAACCATTTTAGATTAGCAAATCATTTAAGACATAGTTCTGAAAATTCTGTTTGGCCTGTATTACATGGGTTACATATGTGTAACTGTCATTACAATGCCCATCCTTTGCTCAGAACGTAAATGCACAAACAGAAATACATTTTGCTGTGTACTGTAAAAGGGTTAAGCCAACAAAGCAGAAAAACCTGCTATTACTTTGTCAAATATAGGCTATGTGGGAGGAAATCAAGTGAGGACGATTATGTAAAATGTGGGACAAAAATAGTCACTTCAGGCAAATATAGTTTAACAAAGTGGGATGCAGTGAGGCATGGTTGACCACTCCAAGCTAACAAGTCAACCTTTGAAATCCCTGTGCTGTATGTATCACTGGTGAATGTGTTAAGATGAAAACGCTGCCTGATCATATTGTAAGTCACTAGTTCATAATACTCTCAGTAATGCTGTTTTGATTCCAGCTGCATTAAGTCCTTGTCATTTCTTTACGCTGGCTGCTCTATCATAGTCCTCGCAACAAGCTCTTGTTTCCCTCCGTTGGAAAAAAATGTTCATTTCTAGGCCTTGTTATTATTCCACAGCCATGTCCTAGTTATGGCAAAATGGCCTATTTGTGTACAGCGATATCTCACTCGAGCATCTCGCCTATAATGGCTGTTTTATTTTAAACAATGCGTCTTGGTCCCTGGGCGAGCTATTACAGGCGTGTTGAGTCTTCGGGGGAAAGTGCAGAGAAAGAGAGGGGGGAGAGAGAGAGAGAAACAGAGAGAGAGCGTGGGAGGCAAACTCCAAGTCTACTCATCTGTCAGCTCCTGAGGGTCTCCATGGGAACCACAAAGTGCATCGCAAAGTAATGAAGCAGCCCATAATTGTTCCACGTGACCTTGCCGAACCCATCAAGGATACTTCTCTTGCTGCGTCGACGCGTATTAGCGCATATCTTAATGGGAGACCTTCTGAGATAGTATGGAGGCAACCTCATGATCGGGCCATTTGAGCAGCACTACAGTTATTCATTTTCTCATTTCAGAGATACGCGGGGCATTTAGCCACAAAGAAGTGTCTTCAAAGGCTTTGGCAGGAACCTGCTAATGACTTAGCACTAATATGTGGTATATGATACGTGGAAACCATGTTGTGCAAAGAATTAAAACTTAAACAATGCAATGCTTTAGCAATTACTGCCTTAAGCTTTAATGCAGTCCTTTCCTTCTCCTACCTGGCCGTACTCCAGGCTCTCGTAAGCTAGTCCTTCAGGCCATTTCTTCCTTCACCTGTCACTTGTTCCAGGACCTGTCAGAATGACTGCTTACCTCAGCCTGGCTGTGTGCACTCCTGCAGCAGACATAAAAAAGAGAAAACAGAATCTGCTCCCACAGGACTAGCTCGTTTCATTCTAGACTTTTTTATTTTTCCGGAGACAGCACCCGCATTCAATCTCATGCTTTAGCTAATGGTAATGTTAGCAATTTTGTGTGAAAGAGAATCTAGGTCAAAAACAGACAGTGGGGGTGAACGAGGACCCACATTTCTAGTTTCTTCCTTACATAACCCTTTTGTCTGACATAGCCAAGTACTTGTGGGACAGTAAGTGCATCACGACTCCAGATTCCTTCTTCTCTGACCTAATGAGCGGAGGCTGTGCCACAGCTCTGGGTAAAGCTGCCATGCTAGCCTAATGAGCTCTGACTGCATTTGATTGCAGCATGTTCTATAAACCTTCATACTTGTTTATCCAGAATAATTGGTGCTAATGATGTGGTTTTCACTACGTCTTTGGAATGTAAATGGACATTCCTGACGGATCAGGAAGAGCCTTCGAGGAGAACGTTTACTTTGAGCTTGAATGATGCATTCAAGTACATGTCAATGCATCAAAAAAAATGGAAATATTTAAAAAATGGAAAATGGAGGTGAAGAGTGATATGGCTTTTTATTTTTTTATCACTCTCATTCGAAAGGATCTATGATCTATGAGGTAAAATAACCTGCAGAATGTATAGAAATTGCAGTTTTGACAGTATGCCAACAACATCTATGTAAGAAGCTAATCCTGACCCTTCCTGTCTTGTACACTCATCATTAAAACAATAGTTGCACCCAGAAGGAAGTGTCGAATTGCAGTGCTATTGGGAAGGAAGATAAAAGTTACCAGGGACCATAAATGATGATGAATTTAGACTGATATGGGCAATATTTATTGAGCTACACATACAGAATGCCAGACGTCTCAGGATGGAGTTATAACTGTTCCGAATGGTGCAATAATGTGATAAGCAGCTTGAACATTCTCACACAGTTCCTGCAGATTTTGTAGGTAGAGGTCAAGGTAAAAAGTGACAACAGGCCTTCTGGACATATGATGTGTGACAACACATAGATTCATTGGTTGTCTCCACCAAGACGTAAGTGGGACTCATCGCTGAATATTACCTGCTGCCATTCTGAGTCACTCCATGACAGTCTGGCATGAAATCATTGCAGTCTTTGGTGACATTGATGTGGTGTTCAAGACAGTCATCCTAATGCATGCTTATAACGAAACATGCAGTTGGTCAGTGTTCTAATGTTCTACTAGGTACTGGCAATTTCCACAATATTTTTAGAAAAGGATATTGTATATGTTGTGACATTTATCACAATCATAATATATAATGTAATTTTGCCCAGCCCTACACCTGACCATCTACAGTGAGGAAAATAAGTATTTGAACACCCTGCGACTTTGCAAGTTCTCCCACTTAGAAATCATGTAGGGGACTGACATTTTCATCTTAGGTGCATGTCTTAGTCACTATGTATGATTTTTTAATAATTTATTTGTGTGTTACTGCTGCAAATAAGTATTTGAACACCTGCCAATCAGCAAAAATTCTGGCCCTCAAAGACCTGTTAGTCCGCCTCTAAAAACTCCACCTCCACTCCACTTATTATTCTAAATTAGAAGCACCTGTTTAAGGTCCTTAGCTGCATAAAGACACCTGTCCACCCCACACAATCAGTAAGACTCCAACTACTAACATGGCTAAGAGCTGTCCAAAGACACCAGAGACAAAATTGTTGACCTCCACAAGGCTGGAAAGGGCTACGGGGCAATTGCCAAGAAGCTTGGTGAAAAAAGATCAACTGTTGGAGCAATTATTAGACAATGGAAGAAGCTAAACATGACCGTCTCTCTGCCTCGGACTCACCTTGTGGCGCATCAATGATCCTAAGAGAGGTGAGGAATCAGCACAGAACTACACGGGAGGAGCTGGTCAATGACCTGAAGAGAGCTGGCACCACTGTTTCCAAGGTTACTGTGGGTAATACACTAGTAGTTTATACGTCATAGTTTAAAGTCATGCATGGCACGGAAGGTTCCCCTGCTTAAATCAGCACACATCCAGGTCCGTCTTAAGTTTGCCCATGACTATTTGGATGATCCAGAGGAGTCATGGGAGAAAGTTCTGTGGTCAAATGGTCTTAATTCCACTCGCCGTGTTTGGAGGACGAAGAATGATGCCAAAAACACCATCCCTACTGTAAAGCATGGGGGCGGAAGCATCATGCTTTGGGGGTGTTTCTCTGCACATGGGAGAGGACGACTGCACTGTATTAAGGAGAGGATGACCGGGGCCATGTATTGCAAAATTTTGGGGAACAAAATCCTTCCCTCAGTTAGAGCATTGAAGATGGGTCGTGGCTGGATCTTCCAACATGACAATGACCCAAAGCACACAGCCAGGATAACCAAGGAGTGGCTCCGTAAGGAGCATATCAAGGTTCTGGAGTGGCCTAGCCAGTCTCCAGACCTAAACCCTATAGAAAATCTTTGCAGGGAGCTCAAACTCTGTGTTTCTGAGTGACAGCCCAAAAACCTGGCTGATCCGGAGAAGATCTGTGTGGAGGAATGGGCCAAAATCCATGCTGCAGTGTGTGCAGACCTGGTGAAAAACTACAGGACCTCTGTAATTGCAAACAAAGGCTACTGTACCAAGTATTAACATTGATTTTCACAGGTGTTCAAATACTTATTTGCAGCTGTAACACACAAATAAATTATTAAAAAATCATACATAGTGATTTCCAGATTTTTTTTATAGATTATGTCTCTCACAGTGGACATGCACCTAAGATGAAATTATTTCTCCATGATTTCTAAGTGGGAGGGTCGCAGGGTGTTCAAATACATATTTTCCTCACTGTAACTGTCAAATTGCATTTCATTTCAAATTGTTTCATGGTAGCAGGACATTTATCACCACATTAGATTGTAGTTACAGATATAAAGATCAATAGTGTCTGATAAGAATAGTTAGATTTTGCCTCCACATTCCTTATTTCTACTGACCTGTAATTAATAATGACTTGGTCAAAGAACACTAGCTCCATAAGGCTGTCCTAAGCAAATAATTTTTAAATTGCCATATCCAACCAGTCCGTGTTGTAGTCCAAAAATCAGCTAATAGCTAATACCATATACTGAGCTAACATTTGCAAAAAAGGACTGAGAGGGAGGGCATCTCAATTCACACTGAGAAAAGATATTACGGTGTAATGATGAGAGAACATAGCCCAGGAATGCTTTAACCCAGTACTGTAAATTGTGATTTTATCTAAGTGAATTAAAAATGAACGTTGGAAGAAGGTCAGTATGCCATAATATAGCCCAACACTGCCCTGTGAAGTTACAGCATTATTCATCATGCTGATCTCTCAAGGGTTCCGCCCTCACATTCTCTTTGCCCCACTTTTCCAGTCTCACGGCGGAGAAAAATATGGCAAGCTGTTGTCTTTATCACCTTAATTGGTAAAAATCTCAGCTGCTGTGAGAGAAAGATGAAATGGAACCTGGAAATAGAGGCTGGTCTCTTGAGACCTGGGTGTGTGACTCCCAGAGGTACAGACTGATGGATATGACACAGGTGCATTTTCTCATAAATGTGATGTCAGTATCTTTTTTATGACATAGCAGAGTAATTTGTGAAAATGAAAATGGTCATTGAAACAATTCTATCACTTACACAAATGCTATGTCATTGTACACTAAAAAAGGATGCAAAAATAATATCACCAGAGAAAAAATAAATAGTCACATGTGACTGAAATTAGTGTTTATTATGATAGCTGTGATTTGATTCGGCATGTTCTTGATGTAGGTGACACCAATATTTAGCCAGTCTTGCATCAAAGAATTGTGCTGTTTGGCCAGAATTCACGGATGCTCTGTCTGGCACAAGAATTTTCTGTAGACTGGGACTTTTGTCACCGCTGGTAGACCCGTATGATCATATGCTTCCATACACCTGCAAATTCAGCTACTTCCTTCACACTATGGCCTTCACCAATCATTAACATCTGCTTTGTGACCCATTTTCCACACATCAAATTAGATATTCACTGCACTGTACCACCTATTCTCAATCTATGAATCGCGCCACTCACCACAGGTAATTATAATCCCATCATTCTCATGCAACGCCATCTGCAGGAGCCTACCACCTGAAACAAGCAAGGTGACAATTTTTTTGTCCAGTGAGCTTATCTTAGTATCGTCATAGTATTGCTTTCCAGTTTTCCATTATAAACAAAACAAGGCATTTCATTACACACTCGCCACTGCTTTCTAACGTCATCGCTCAACTATTAGCGTGACCAGCAAGCATAGCTCACTATTGATTTACCATCTCAACAGAAAAGGTCGTCATCGTTCATGTGTTCCAGCTTTCGCCTTTAATTGAGTCTGGTTTGTGTCCACTGGAGGTTCTGCTATCCTTGTGTGTACATTACAGGCATGAGATAACCCATCATGCTAGTAGACACTGCAAGCCTCTCTCCTCAACCCAGGAGAACATAAACCAGCATTTCAAGGAGCTGGAGAGGATTAGCCGCAGTCCCTCATCTCCCACTTACACAATAGAACAGCAGTTTGCTGGAGGCAGACGGAACATACTATTCAATGAAAGTTTAAAAATGGCAGGTATAAATGGAAGTTTTATTCCTACTATTCCTTCTGTGACCAGGTAAACATTGAATAAATGCTGGTTTGGAGCTGGTTTATATAATTGTTTAAAATAATCATAGTTTGACAATGTAAAGTCAATGTACATTCAATCACCAATCTCAATGAAGACTGCATTTACACTGGCCTCTTTCAAAGCAGCCACTGGATTTAGTTACTAGATCTCATCTGTATTTGTATTTATAAATCAGACTAGTAAGACATATGCACAAAACATATGTGTACAGGCTATGCTAAATTAATTTGAGAGGATTAAAGAGAACGTAAAGATGTGCGCTTGCTTGACAGCTAAATCGGAAACTAGGATTTTAATTAAGAGCCTTCTAGGTCTTCGAGAAGGTCTAATGATTTCTGTGAGCTACAAAATACAAATACAAAATGCCTGTAGGTTTTTCTTCATTTTAAATGTATCATGCTTTTATTTAAGCTCTGCTGTACTATACTGCAGTAATACTATCATTTCATTCTTTATTTTTTATTAGGCAAAAACATTTCTTGAAACAGCAATGGAAAATCTAATGTTTTTTTGTCCTTGTGTCTAAGGAAATACTTTCACATGTTGGATTAACTACTAACTATAAATAGTGACAACAGAATAAACCAGTCTTGTTTTGATTTACAATAAGTGAAATAAGTAACAAAATTGGAAGTCTTAGATATGTCACTGACAAAGTGGTAGCCTAACCAGTTTGTTTTAGCCATTTGTTAGCAATGAAAAACAGCAACTGCTGCTCCATTATTTACTGAAGGAGTTCCTGTAAAGCTGCTTCATATAAGGAATAACATTTGCTTATATGTGTTACAAACTTAAAATGTCTATACTTAATCTAGAACAAGCTAAAATGCATTGTTAGTATAATCCTATAGGATAGTTACAGCTATAAATAATCAAATATTATTTAAAAATGTTCAGCAGTTTGTTTAGTACTTCATTTTAGTTGAGTTGCATCTAAAAATCTGATCAAACTCAGCTGAGATCCCAGCTTGCAGTAAAAGCACCAGCAAAGTTTAAGCTCCTGAAATGAGGTGGAGAGGTTTCAAAGTGATAAAGCATCCTTCACAATATCACAGTCTGCCCATTCTGTTAGAAACAAATAAGATCTTATTTACTTACACTTGAGGACTGAGTTACTGAGGTACATAAAGTTTCAGCTCCTGAAATGAGGTGGAGAAACTTTCTATTCTCTTTTCGCTTTTCCAAAAGAGAAAGCATACTTCACAATGTCACAGTTTGCTTATTTTGTGAAAGTCATTGTGTGGTCATCTAGTCATTGTGTGAGGCAAACAATTTGTTAAAACTCAAAAAAATAAGTCTGTAGATGCAAAAAAATTAGCATCTGAATATTTATTGTGTTCAGTTTGTAATAGTCTTAACAATCATGAATCACCACTGATTATATTTATTTTACCCAAACAGACCAGAAGGGCCCGGGCAAAGGAAATTCAGCAGCTGTCAGAGATAACATTTTATTTTCAAAAGGGGCTTTTTTGGTCACTGTGTGATTTAAAACCAAAGTCTTAGATAATAGAGCCTGTCATAGTCAGTGAGCTTATGTTAATACTAGAGCAATTCAGTGAAGCTGTCTTCTTCTCCTTCATGGATCAGATGTTAACATGTTAGTTTCTCAAAGTATGACTAAGAACAGAAAATCATCTGTTTATTGTTCTTGGTTTTAAATAGATTCTAGCGTACTTAAGTTACCATGCACACTTCTAATGAAGTGAAGCACACTGTTTTAGTTTAGCTGGCATTGCTCTATATTGCTAGCAAGCATTTCATCTTGGTTGAGCTCAAAGGTCAACTGTCTCACTGGATAAAATGTCTCTTATGGTGAAAATAAGTGAGAGAGGAAGAAAATATACATAAAGTTGGAGCCTACATTGCATTTAGACCATAAACAGACCCTAGGACAATATGCATACAGCTTCTATGGGCTCAGATCAACTACATACAGTTTGAGGTGACCTAAACACTTTCCTAAACAGCTATCATGACCGTTATCACGACCTACCATGTCAACTAGACCAGACCAAGCCTTGAGCTCCTTTTGAAACATAAAGCATGTGGCAGATGCCACACTACCATGTATATCTAGGACTTAATTTAGTGGCAACTATTTTCTTTCATGTCACATATATACCCAACATAATGCTGGGCAAATAACCTCAAATCATGATTATTTGAACATTTTACCTGTTCATATTGGGTAAGGTGGATATACTCCAATTGTTAAAACAGATCGGTGATATTACCTTTGCACACTTAACCTGTTTTTCCACAGTGTTTACATTTTACTTTTTTTTTTCATTGTTGTCTTTACTAAAGCTAAAATGTGTCCAAATGATGGACATGTCATATTTCTTTGGTACAACATATTTCTTTGGTCAAGCTGCTTAGTTGGATCTGTGTTTGACTTCCATGTTGCAGACTAAACAGGAAGGAATCATATGACTAAACACGTGGTAGTATGTTTTAAAGAAGACAATATATTAATACACAAAGTAAGGAATGTATATAAAATAAGAAATAACCGACATGGGCATGAGATTCTGGATGTCGGTAAGTAATCAAAATGATGTAGCTTTAGCAATTAAATCAGAAAGAGCATGAAGGTTTTCATTTGAAACATCTTAGAAATTGATTTTTCATAAAATCTTTTCAGTCTCATGCAAGACCATTGTGTCAGTCGTCACTGTAGTTGTTTTGACAGTTAAACTTCAATACAGTCTGAACTCTACCATTTCCAAACAAAGAGCTCTGTCTGACTCTTTGCTGTGTTGCCTCAGTCATCTCTACAATATTTTATGATTTTGGTATCATATGATCAAAATCTAAGCAAAAACTGCAATAGTTTAGTTAAAGCATCATCATGTAATTTTTCTTATACTGAAAGAAATAGCATTACTGAGTATGAAGAAAAAAGTATTCATTTAAATATAGTGACCATGTGCGATTGCAAGCCACCCTGTAAATACTAAATTATTAAGTTTAAAACCAGAACAAAGTTGACAGGATATTTTCAGACTGAGTCGTTCGTCTTTACTTATTAACGTCACATGCACAGACTTAAGGTTCAATTTAATGTTTAGGTCTTAAATGCAGAATAAACATACTGATGAAGACATGATGACACCAGTAGATAATTCACTTAAATCCTCTGAAGACACATCCTTCAAGCTTTGAGTTATCCTTAAATACTTAAAATCAGATTCATTCCCTTGTGGGGATCCAAAACCCAAAAGCCCAACTGACATTACAAAACGAAATTACAAAAATTTTGAGGTCTCAAAATCTTAAAGTCCTACATAAGGAGCAAGCACACAGAGTAGCAAAACAGTATTTAACTAGCATACAACAGCACTTTTAGCTAAGGATTCAAGGAGACTTTATTGTCATTCGCATCGCATGTGGTACATGGGGTGGAACGAAATTGTAGTACCCAAGGACCCAGTTACACCCAGACAGCAGTACTTAAATAAACAGAATATACATAAATATATAAAAAAATATAAAAAGCTGGTAAACATAACATCTCCTATATGTGTAGACATTGTAAGATTATATATTAACAATAGAGAATGTACAAAAGTATAGTAATATTCAATTTACTAATGATAGGTAAGACTGTTAATACAGTAGAACAGTTAGAAAATCAGTGATTACAATAACGAATCATTTATTCAAAACTGACAGAGTTAGGCCAAATTTCAAATATCCATAGTGAAAGTGAAGAAATGTTATTGGACACCCCCTACAATCGATATGATGACAAAACAATAAACTCTGCTATAAAACCTGCAGCACACACATTACTGCATAACTCCACAAACACGTGCAGGAGTAGTTTCATAACCATGTCATAGCAAAGGTTCTCTAGCAGACTCCAGCAGTTAATAATATCTCCCTCTGTGTCCTGGGGGAAGGTACTGTATAGGCCTACTGCATCCTCTGTGTTTTACTGTAGATAATACATTAAATCATGGCATAAATTACAGGAGTTCTTTGTGTTTTTTTTATTTTATTTTATTTTAGGCTCAGATATGGATGAGGAGAGGGATGCCTACATTCTCAGACAAACTCAAGGAATCTGAAGGACTGCTTAAATCAGCAGCAAATTAGCAGGGAACGTTTATCAAGTGAGCACTGACTCTGAAGATGAAGCTTACAGAAAGCGATCATCAAAAAGCAACACATTTTTCACCCCATGCCCTCTCTTAGCCATTTTATCCCATGCAGGCTAATTACGCAGTATGTTAATTTTTTGTGATTGGAAATTTAATAGGCAATCAAGTCCCACAGAATGTGTTATTCTCGTAGCTCCACTGAAAAGCATTTTTCTAATTAACTCTAGTTTTCATCCTCAGCTTGATATATTGCCCATGAAGGTTATGAAACCTGTCATCTAATTTTGATGTGAAGCAGAAAGAACCAAACTTGCAGGGAGTCCGAAAGACAGTTGGTTTGTTTCAATACTGTAGGTTAGCATTCTTTTCCTGAATTACAACTGTTAACATTTTTACCACTTTATTTCCAGGTTTTCCATTTCATTTCCAAATTCTTATTTACAGTGAAATAGTAACAGATTTTTTAAATATCGCTATACTCTTATTTATGTTGTATATATTGTAATCAGAGGTAAGCCCAGTCAACAGTAAAAATGCAGCCCCATTCCTAAAAAAAAGTTTTAAAGCTGGCATAATGTAAACAAAAACAGAATGCAATGATGCATAATTTAAACAATATAAACCCTATAATTAATTAAACAGAGTATTAGGATAATACATTAAATGTTATTGTTTTTTGAAAAATATGTGCCAATGAATGCAACATGGTAGGAGACAGTTGGGACAGGCTCATGTTTACAGCATTATTGCATCACCTCTTATTTTAACACTTTTTAAGTATTTGGAAAGTTGGGAGACCAACTTCTGAAGTTTTGAAAGTGAATGTTTTCTATTCTTGCTAGATATAGGATTTCAGAGTCTCCTTTGTCATATTTATTGTTTTACAACAAAAAAATAATCAAATGCTTTTAATGAATGACAGATCTGGACTGTAGGCAGGCCAGTTTAGCACCTAGATTCTTTTACTACACATCAATGTTGTAATATGTGTGGAATGTGGTTTGGCATTATTTTGCTAAAATTAGTAAGGCAATAAAAGACTTGGCCTGGATGGCAGCATATATTGTTCCAAAACCTGTATACGTTTAGCATTAATGGTGCTCTCAAAGATGTGCAAGTCACCCATGCCAATCACAGATGCTCACTTTTAAAATGTCTGCCTTTCCAAAATTTTTGTTTTTTGACCACTTGAACACTTTTCCATCTTGCCTCAGTCTATCCAGTGCTGGTGTTTCTGGAGTCTGTTTATATAGGAGTTCTTCCTTTTTATTTTTCCATTTGTCGATGCAGTGGTGAACTGTGTCAACAGGCACTGGTTTTTCAGAATTGTTCCTGAGGGTGCTACCTGAGAGGAGATCACTGCCTTTCTATACTGGTTTTGTGACTATATTTTTTTTGCCTCCAGATACTCTGAATCCTTTAAGGGCATTATGTACAACAGAAGATTAAATTTTAAATCTTTTTTATTTTATTCTGAGAAATGTCACACTATTTGTCTTTTTTCAGAGTGGTGAACCCTTCCACATGTTTACTTTGGAAAGGCTGCGTCTCAGTTCAAAAAGTTGAGCAGGCTAGTACACAAAATATTAGAATACTACACAGTTTCTAACTAACAACAAGTGATTAAGCTTATATCATACCAAGTTTTTAAGTAAAAAACATAAATAAATAAACGCATTATTTACTAAAATACATTTATTTTTACAGGCTGCTGTGACATATTTGGGTTAAACTCACACTTATACCATTTCTGGTTACCATGGCATCATGGCCCTGCTTTTCTTCAGAAGTTTGCAGATGTGAGAAGCTCATCACCCATTGCATTTTGGGACAATAGTGTCCATTATTATGACGCTCAAAAATCGACTGGTTCTAAGTGTGCACTGTGGATGATACTTTGGTATCATAACAGTACTACATACTCAAGAAACAGTAAGTATTACGTGCACAGTTGGGACACACCCTTAGCCTCTATAGGATGCCCTTTTTCATACCACATCAGGTTACTGAGCTGTTGATAATTAAATGTAAGATGTTTCATATAGGGTTTTATGGCATTACCTAACTTTTCGTGTTTTATTTCCCCTGTCCCAACTTTTCTGAAACATGTTGCTGGAATCAAATTTCAAATAAGCATATAATTATATATAATTACTAATATAATACTAATTTTAAACTAAATTATTTGTACATATTTTGATTTCATTTTTTTGCACAACATCCATATTTCTTTGGGCCAGGGTGTACATTTCCTACATGAAATCAAGGAACTCATTTTGTATGTCCTTGTAGTACTCCCACAGAAACAAGGCCAAATGCTGTATTCTTCTCAACTGGAGTTTGAGAACAATCCTTGGCTCCTCAGTGTCCTTACATACAAACTTCTATACAAACAACGGTTCATCCTGAGGTATACATCTCTGCGTTTTTAGAAATGTCTAAAAGTAACTCAGCCCACACATTTACTCTGAGCCGTTTTCCAAGATCGCTATCACAGATGAACTTTTTAATTAAAAAGTATAAATTGAACCCACATCATAATCACCGCCCCCATGAATCCTACACACATGAAAGGCTTCTTTAAAGCAACCGACTAGCCTACTTTCCCAAGTTCATGAGTGAGGGCTTTGCTACGGGTAAATGGATAATGCTGTACTTCCAGCATCTTCACACGGATGTGGAATCGGCCAGCGATTGATGTTGCGCTCTCTGATTCTGTCTTGTTCGCTTCAATGATCAAAGTTGCAGACTTAAAAAGATGCCCTTCACACATCAAACCTTGCTTGAGGCAGATAGTGTTCTCTGCATTGTGAATGTGTTGTCTTCCAACCATGCTTGCTTGTGAAGCGTGGTCTGCTTTTGAATCAATTCAAAACTGATGCATATGTGCCATGCTAGGCGTCTCTGCAGGAGGCTGTGAGCTGATGGTTGACTGTGTCAAGATATCACACCTGCGCCCCAAACTGTGTGCGCGTGTGCACGTGCACGTTGGCTGGATGCTTTATCAGAGATGTTCTTGAAGCAGACCCTCTTCTGTAATTACCATTCTCAGGCCATCAGCACATGCAGGTTAGCTCTCCAGTGGCCTCGGCATGCTACAGCAAGGACACACACTGTGGAGTGCTGGAGGAAATGTAGGGCATGCTGGAGGCTGATGTACTGAGGGGACTGTAGCCCAGAGGAATGACTTGGATGGATATGAACCAGTTTCATACACAAGCAAACACATCTTATGAAAAGTATCCAAACTGTATGAAGGGAGCCACTGATGATGAAGATAATCTATAGAAAGTATACATTATCTACTATATTACTATATGCTGTTTTCAGGAGTGTGGCAGAACTGTAAGAAAAGGGTAAAAATGCTCAGGAGCAGTCCTCACTATAGCAAGTTTACAGTGTCTAAAGTGACGGCTACGTGTATAGCCGGGAAAGAACGTGACCCCCTTGTGTGCCTGAGTGACGGCCGTGACGAAAAGGCTGAGGATGAATATTTCAAAATGTGACCCATATGAGGCGGAAAAGGGAGCAAACGACACGAGACTCGCTCAGATGAACATTCGTGGAGAGGCAGCTTCCCGTCCCTCGGTCGCTTTCCGAGAGCGCAAATGGCAATAAGAAGGAAAAAAGGCTAAAGCAAGACAGAGTAAGCACAGACCGGAGAAGGGAGTGTCCTGCTTCTCGGAGCTCTTCACAAGCGAGGACTCTTCGCCACACAGCCACGAGGAATCCGCCCGAGGAGGAGAACGGAGGGGAAACGGTCCCTAAACGAAAAAGTAAGTCATTAGCTAGCACTTCCCAGTCGTTCAAGTATGTCTCGGGGGCATACAATTAAGCTCAATATGTGTTCGTGGTCCTCTTTCATCCCTTACCGGAGAGCCCGACGATGTCCGTCCGGAGTGTGTACAGCGCTAACTGTGTGGAATCAGAGGAGAGTGTCGTTAAGATGTTTGTTGTTTGTTTTTGAAATTTAAATACGGGTAACGGTTTTAACGGTCGTCTCGTGGTACTCTTGTTGTTAGCCAGCCTGGATTAACCATGGTTTCCGACAGAAAATGACACGGTATTGTTGTTGCTTATTTAAAGTTACTCTTGAAAATGATATTAGGAGATTGTTCGCTTAATAAAACGATGCTATAGCTGATCGGCTAAGTCCGTCCCAAACAAGTTCAGAGTGCCTGCCAGATGCGGCATGTCAAACTTTTGGCCGTGATGTCAGCGAAGGGTATGTGGACTGCATTATTCCAGCTGAAAGGTCAATGCCTCTTTATGCTGTCAGTCATGACGCCGTGGTCATTGAAATACAACTGATAAATGTCTGTTAAAGGTTACCCTACTTTGTAAGCAGACAGTTATATTCTCTGAGAGAATTTTTGATGCTTTTTTATGCTTTTCAGGCTTCTCACTCCGTGTCCCACATCACCGATCATCTCTTGGTAGTCTTCAAGACTGAAATTGCTATACTGTTACATTATGCTTCTCAGCCCCGCATCACCGGTTATCTCTTAGTAGTCACCAAGACTGAAATTGCTATACTGTGCATATGTCCACCAACTCCAAATGTTAGCTGTCTGGTGCAGTCACAGCCTGCCAAGTTTTGGAGTTGAGCTCCAGTGATTTCCGCTGTACTGGTCTCTTGAAAAGCCTCAGGGGAAAGGCAGTTTCTGCTGATTGAGGATCCATGGACCTTAAACTCATTCCTCTCGTACAAAGGCATTTCCATAGCAATTAGTTGTAAGGCCTTTGGGTTGGCACTTTAGAGAAACTTATCCCTGGCTCCCTGTTGTAATCTTCTTCCTGAATACTCACTCCATCCTTTTTGCTCTCCCTCTCATTATTCTTTGGCATTTATATTCAAATGGGATCTTAAAACCTCGATAATTGAATCCAGGCCACGGTCTTTGATCAAGGGTCTTCTGCAGGAGCCGTTTTGACAATTAATTTGATAAAAGGTAAGAAATCAATAGTGCAGAAATTCTTTGGTGACCTAGATTTTGCCTGAACCGATTATGTGGAGGTTCTTCCTATGGCGAACGCCACTTAATGCTTAGTCTTAATATATGGGTGCAAGTTTTGCTCACATGTTTTACTTTTTTAAGTACTGAGTTGCAGAAGTTAAGCCCGACATGCACTGTGCAGTCTTATTGTTGCTGACAGCTCACACGGCACGTTTGAATCGCGTAAGCACAAATCCTGCGATTTCTTATACTCACACCGTGTGCTCACACTGCACACACATGCTTGCTCACAGACAGCTCAGCTCTGTCTACAGACGATTTCCAATAAAGATGTTTTATTCAAAACCACATGCTGCACGTCCGAGTCCCAAGCAAAAACACTGGCTGAATCTCAAATGACTCCCTGCTTCCTACACAGTGCACCATGTAAGATAACTGGCTCCTGCAACCAGCAGTGCATCATATGTCTAATAAACAGTCCTTTGGGATTCAGCCATGTGTACACAATTCCATACTGGACAAATGTTTTGGTATTTAGTGCGTTACGTAGTGCGTTACGTAGTGCGTTACGTAGGGAGGAGGGAGGCATTTGGGATGCAGCTGCTGACAAACCAACTGTGCTACACCAGCTTTGCTAACTTTACTGCACTGAAACTGAGAACCAGCCAAACTATAAGGAAATTATAAAACCATCACTGTAGTACAGTCTGCATATCTGGCTTTCAGTACTGCTAATATCTCTTTTTTGCCTCCATTTATGTGTGAGCGCAAAAGTGTAGGAGTAGAAGTGTGACCCTTTGCATGTGGTTTTGGGTGCAACTTTGAGAAATCAGCCTGTGAGAACTGCTCAAACTGTGAGACAAGTAATCAGAACTTCAGAACTGTTAGAAATTCATCTGATTGTCCGACAACTCAATCTAAGCTCATTTGGGCAGTTAATCGGGCATTGCTTACCCTCTAAAACTGCAGGGCAAACAAAGGCAGAGTTAAGCGAAATTGGGCTCGATCATAAAATCGAGGGGATCCAACAAAATTTGACTTAATATCGGCCTAGAATCGCACAGTGTATGTCTAGCTTTACAGGCCTACTTTTCGAACAACATCTGATTAGTTTAAAATACTGAGCTCATGCATACTAATTCATTCAGCTTGGAGGGCATTCAAATCAAATTAAACCTATGGCATGGCTCAACTTTTTAGTGCAAGCCATGCTAACTGGCTAATTGTCTCCAGCGTTCAGAAAGCTGCATTTGTTTTGGTAACAGACACCCCGGGGTCTCGCCCCCATGTGCAGTGTTATGCCTAGCGTTCATGTGAATATTTAATATCCTGCCCACGCAATCCCTGTAAAATTAAAAAGTAGCAGAATAACATTGCAGAATAGGGCCACCGCACAGGCACATCAAAGAACGCCAACAATAACAACGGTAATGAAATGTAATGAAATGCATGTGGGCTCATTTGTACATGTAGATCACTGAAGATGGCGCTGGCACCGTGTGCTCTGTATCATGCGCTCGTGAGCTGAATTCAGGGTTGCTATGGAAATGATCTGCTCTGCTACAGTTGTCACTGACCCAGCACAACAAGCCAGCAACACGGTGCTAAAGAGCCCCTTTGCTCTCTGGTGTCAGAACACTCCACGCTTTAAATAAGGAAGCTGGAAATTTCAGTACCTAGAGTGAAAGTGGGTCATGACATAATTTAGAAAAGTGAAAATCCAGCTAGCTCATCTGTGGGACTACAGTCAGATGTGTAGGTCTCAGAAGACCCTGTTTACATTAGGTTACATCATGTATCTTAAGTATCAGGATCATATGTGGTTGAGGCTAAGCCCTAGTCTACACATGCACTTAAGGCATGTTACAGCAGTATAAACAACAACCGAAACACCTCCCAGTACACCTCCCAAACTTGTCCCCATGGAAAACGTCCCTGGGCATGTGACCTGTGTCTGTGACGAAGATAATCATGGAGGACGCACAGGGTTGAGAATGGGCTAAACAAAATTCCAAAGAACAGGGCTGCAGTGCCAAAGGAAGATAAAGAACTGTAATTGGCTGCCACATAACAAGCAGATTAGCATATTCCATCCCACACAGCAGAATCAGATTTCTGTGCCACAAACCAAAGACCCATTTGACTACCATGTTTAAATACATGTGGCTTGATACTGGTCACATCAAGCGACCAGGTGTAAACAGGGTCAGAGTTCAGCTGCCCAACTGAACAACTTACCTGTATGCTTGTTCATCCCTCAGGAGTGCAGAAATGTATTTAAAAGAGCTACAAATATTAGGGGCCTGCGTAAGAATCAATACTTCAGCTCGCTGTGAATATGGCTCCCTCTTATTCAAAGCATTGCTGACTACTTCGCTCTGGAATATACAGCAGAAGCAAAAAGAAAAACTCAGCCATAATTGTAAATGTCTGACGAACATTGTTGAGTCAGGTATTTTTCCACAGAATGAAGGAGAAAGCATGCAGTTTGGCTAACTCTTATACATTACGCTAGTGCATGGCCATTGTCCCTGTTGAATAAATCCGATAAAATGAAAAATAGTCCACTTCCCAGTTGCAGAATACAGGAATTGGTAATGCCATGCAGTCCACTTAAAACAGACTGTACCTCTTCTGATCTGATGCAACATCAGCAAGCTGCACTATAATAAGGGGATGCCTGACTGTAGCAGTATTGTAGAAGCACTCCTTCCTGTGAAATATGGATGCCTCATATTGACACTAAATGGAGTGCTGTAAAAACCATAATTCTGAAGAGGACTCCATAGAACTAAACACACGTTGCAGAGATAAACCAATAAAACCCACTGCTTCTGTCCCACGACTGCAGTGCTCTCGTTGAGAAGTGCGTGCATGTGGATTTGAGGCTAAGCAGTATTTGAGTACTGGGAGGCTAATTAAATGGAAGTCAATAAATGAGTGCCTACTGTGCAGCACAGAGACCCAGAGGAAGGGACGACAAAAGCACTTTAACTGCTGCATTCAACCAAAGCCCTTTGGATCATTTATACATATATAGCTAACAGCTCAGTTAAAGGATTAAATTAGACCCAAAGTTAGGCCTAAGTTATGAAATGGGGGGGGGGACTAACTAACTAATTAAAAGTTTGAAAGGGATCTAAGCTGATTGTAAATGACTTCTGTGGGCGCTCATAGGCCTACTGTTGATCTCAAGCTGTTCAAGCAGTTAATTAAAAAAAAAAAGAGAGAGAAAGAAGTGGCGAAGCAAATCGGTTACAGATTGCAATTAATGTGCTTTGCGAGGCATGCCAGGAGAAAGCAATTCCGGTTCGTTAACTAGAGAACGCCTGCCCCGGTCGAAGGAAAGAAAAAACAGTGGTCCTTATTTATTTGTTAATCCATTATTAAAACTAAACTAGCCATGGCTTCCACGCCGAGGAAGACGGGGAGGGAAAAATGAGGCCTGCTCATTGTTTCTATGGCAACCCACCTCTGCATAGTTCAGGGAGAGGGAAAAGAAAAGGAGTCAGGAGAAACGTCTCTTTCCTTGAGCTTCCTTTTATGTCCTTGTCTCCTAGCGGATGAAACGTACGACAGCTTGCCTTTAAACGATCAGGGAGATAGTAAAAGTCCATGGTGAATGGCTGAGACTTTAACACAAAGGGGGGCTAAGAAAAGCAGACGGACCAAGCCCATGGGGACCAGCGCGGAAAAGTCCATTTGCGTCGCAGAATACCCTTAGCAAGCGTACTCTCGCGATACATATTTCAGTCTTTGTTGATAATCTCATTGGATGGGCTACGCAGCCATCATCATCTGAATTTTTGTACAGGTCTGACAGAATATCAGTGGCTAATTGGATGAGCGTCCTTTTTTCCGGATTTAAAATGACTTTCACTTAAGAGCGGATTAAAAGCTTCGAGTCCTGTCAGCCGTTGGACCCGGGGCGGCGATTCCAATGGAAATGGCAGTCTTACTCCCATGCAGTAAGAGACGGGGAGATTTAGAGTATGAAAGAGAGAGAGAGCCCACCTCATTTACAGCATGATTGAGCTTGATTAAGTGCTCGCCACTTCCAGGAGTCCCTACGTACTTAACACTCTCTCACTCAATCACCAGAGGCCCAGAGCACTCCACCTGTAATAAGCTAGTCAAATCATTATTACAGTACAATTAGATGGCTCACAATGCAAAGACGTCTGCCAAACGTGTCTGTTCGGTAATCAAGTTTTCGGCGAAGCCCTTCTGGGACCAGCCATCTGCCTAAAAGGCAAAGACTGACGTGAGACTTTGCAGTTGGGGGAATATACAAATGGCGGTTTGCCTCATGTGTTTACACATTCCCAAGCCCTGTATAGCTGTTTCAGCGCCTCACTAGGGTAGGTTCAGAGCAGAGCACACCATCCAATATTAATTAGGTTTGACTTTGATGAGTGCCGAAGCCTGGTGCCATGTCATGCTAACAGAGCGAGGGTCTCTGCTGAAATGGCGTCGCTGTAATGAGAAATCCATGACGCTGTTCGCTGGTTTGCAAAGGGCTCGGTGGAATTAGTGTATTCCTTTGATGGTTCCCCTTGTAGGTGTCCTTGTAAGGGGAAAACAAGGGAGTCATTGCTTAGTGTAAGCAAGGGAATAAGGGAGATGTGAGGGAGGTGGAAAAGGTGGTTGCTTGGTTACTGATGGATGCTAAGCTGTGGTACAACAGCCCACTTCAAGCTAATTGTGTACACAGCTGAAGAGGGCCACAGCAGAACAGCCGTGCAAAATCGATTGCATCAACAGCCATGCTGTTCTAGGCTCTCCTCCATTTCTCTCTCACCATCTCTCACCCTCCCTCTTTCTCTCTGTGTCACTTCCTCTACACTTGAATAAAAAGGGAAATAGCTGGTAAATATATATGTATACTGTGGCTCTGCATGAATATAATTTGAAGAGGCTAACAAAAGACTAGGTAGTTTGAATAATGGAATGCTTCAGTTCCATTGAAGCATGGAGTGAATACAGTCTATTGTAGTTGCATGTCTATGTCACAGTTAGTAGAATATTGATTTATCCCTTTAATGCCATGGGATTTGTCTACATCTATTAAAATGTGTCAGGAAGACCTTCTAAGTGGCAGTTTGCTGGGGAATAAATAGCTTGTTCCTTGCTTTTCCTGAGATACAAGAGACACAGTGCGCTCCAGAGTAAATGCCAGCATATATCTAAATAGATAATTAATGCTAATTTTGCTTATAGATTTATAAACACTCCTGGGAAGTATTTAAAATAGTTTCCCAATGTTTGTTAATCATTATCAAGAAATTTGCCTTTGCAGTATTGTTATGAGAGCCTAGCCAGTATGAAACATTTGTGGCCGATGCCAATTTTAGGAGGCTAAACATCGGTTTCTGTTTATCATATCTCATTCATTTACCAATATCTTCCTGAGTTTTTCTTAAATTTGTTTTTTTAGAAAAGTCTTAAGAAAAAGTCAGATTAATGGCATGTTTTTAACCTTCAGAATTCTTTGCAGAATTGTGCTGTAGAGTGCATTAGGGTTGGGCGGTAACGCAATAACAATAGTTTTTGCAATGTAACTTTACTTAATAGATATATAACAAATGTACAATATCAAAGTTTGATCTCACAGTCCTGCTGTTTAGCAGAAGAAAAGCAACACTTCTCAGTGGTGGCCACAAGAGGCCTCACTTTAGAGTTTTTAAACATGATTTGACAAACCAAGAAAGAAGGAAAATGATAAATATACTATTTTGGAGTTTGAGTGGCATGATCCCTGTTTAAGTGGAGCCAGTGACAAGATAAGTACCATGTGCACTGCACAGGCCTAGAGCGACCCCAATGTGGTCCTACTATCCTAACAACCTATCAAGCTTTAGAAGTATTAATTCACACAACTACAGCCAAGGTGTTACAGCTTTCAAGCAGTCTAATTTTAGTATTAGTGCAGTATTTGTGTGGAAAGTAGTGGGTTCGAATACGACTCGGCGATATGGACTAAAAATTATATCTTTATATATTGAATATGTTGAAGCATTAAACCAGACAATAATCAAAATAAAATGCAGTGACAGGGTTTTCTTCGACAAATGATATAAATATGGTTGATATATGGTTGAAAAATGATATAAATTAAGTAGTTGCGACTGGACAACTGGTGTCAGCTTTTAAAAGCCTTCTTGAGGCATTGTTGCCACAGGGACCATATTTTTATGGGTGTAGTAGACCACCGCACCACTCCACCATCTTCACTAACACTGTGTCTTGGGTGAAAATTAAATAATCAGGTGACTGAGCTGATTGTGTGCCTGTTCAGCTGTGGCAAAGTTAACTTTCCAGGCCAATGTTTTTAGCAACAAGTCAGTGTGAAGCAGCACGGCTGTATGCACAGCATAGCGGATCTGATGTTATTGTAGTGAACTACAGCAATTAAACCAGCAAAACCAGACAGTGATTTCTGTAAATTCGCTTATAAGGAGGATGCGGCTTGTGTGGCACAGGAGAATCACACTGCAGTTAATGATCTAAGGTTTTTACAAAGTCATTATCAGATATATTATGAGTTCTTTCACCCCTCATGCTAGTGGGACAACAGAAAGAAGAATGGATACAGTAGAAGTGACAGCACAGTATGACGTGTAATCCATCACTGATGTAAGCCTGCTCATTTTTGCTTTTTCTGCGGAAGCTAAAGTTGCTAAGAAACTAAACATTTTAACACCTATGACTTGGTACTTGTCTAGTAGCACTTGTCTCCAGACAACTACAAATAATTTGTTTTCATTTTAAATTAGGAATATGACATAATATGAATTGGTGCCATGCTGTAAGAGTGCTGCTTCATTTTAGCCATCTGGAAAAAACAGCTAACCTGGGAAACTAGTTTTCTCCCACCATCCAATGACAGATTTGTGAATATTCTGCCGGGCTGGCAAGTTTTTGTCATGTTCTGGCCATAAATAATAGTTTAAAACCATTTGGTGCCCTCATCTTTCACTCAGGAGCCAATATCTATGTTTAAACTTAAAAAAAAGAACGATATGACATTTATTGTGTTATTTATCAGTATCAGTGTAGACATTTTGGAACATTAAATTGATTCTGTGAGAGAGCTCTTCAACAAGAAAAAACTATATTACAATGAGGATTTAAAGAAAACTATACAAGAGAGTTATAAGAACAATTTTTTTTAAGGCCAGTTGGCAAATGATGCCCAGTGTTCTCTTCTTGTTTGTGAATTCTCTTTTTTCCCCTCTTTTCTTGTGTATTATAAAGCTTTTTACTTACCTACATAGCACTGTTATTACGATTTTAACTTCTGTTATAGACTATGTGTTTATATAAGTTATAAATAGAATTTTTATAAGCTTGAGCCTATACATACACACATTATATTATACACATATATATATATATATATATGTGTGTATATATATATATATATATATATATATATATATACATACAGTGGGGTGCGAAAGTTTGGGCAGCATTGTTAATTTTCCTGATTTACCTTTATAAAGCATTGATTGTTTGGATAAAAAAATCTGTTAAATAAAATCATATAGGGGAGAACACAGTGATATTTGAGAAGTGAAATGAAGTTTATATGATTTACAGAAAGTGTGCAATAATTGGTTAAACAAAAGTAGGCAGGTGCATAAATATGGGCACCAAAAAAAACTAGTAGATCCTCCTTTAAAAGCCTCTAAATGCTTCCTCTTTACAAAACATCTCTAGTTCATTCAGGTTTGATGGTTTGCGAGCATGGACAGCTTGTGGTGTCTTTAAGTGATACACAGATTTTCAATAATATTCAGGTCTGAGGACTGAGATGGCCATTCCAGAACGTTGTACTTGTTCCTCAGCATGAATGTATTAGTAGATTGTGAGCAGTGTTTAGGGTCATTGTCTTGTTGGAAGATCCAGCCCCGGTGCACCTTCAGCTTTGTCACTGATTCCTGGACATTGGTCTCCAGAATCTGCTGATATTGACTGGAATCCATGCGTCCCTTAACTTTAACAAGATTCCCAGTCCCAGTACTCCTGCCCACACAGCCGCACAGCATGATGGAACCACCACCAAATTTACTGTAGGGTAGCAGGTGTTTTTTCTTGGAGTGCTGTGTTCATTTTTCCTCCATGCATAACTGCCCTATGTTATGCCCAAATAACTCTAATTTAGTTTCATCGGTCCACAGCATCTAATGTCCAAATGTGCTTTAGCATACCTCACGCGGCTCTGTTGTGATGTGGGGCGGAGGAAAAGGCTTCCTCTGCATCACTCTCCCCATACCAGCATGTCTTTGTGTAAGTGCCGCCGAATAGTTGAACGATGCACAGTGACTCATCATCAGCAGCAAGATCGTGTTGTAGGTCTTTGGTGCTGGGTCTGTGGGTTGACTGCCTGACTGTTCTCACAACATCCTTTGCTTCTGTTTATTCGAGATTTTTCTTGGTCTGCCACTTCGAGCCTTGACTTGAACTGTGCCTGTGGTCCATTTTTCCATTTTTTCCAGTGGAGACTGAAAGCTGAAATCTCTGAGATAGCTTTCTGTATCCTTCCCCTTAAACCATGACGGTTGTGAAACACAATCTTTGTTTTTCAGGTCATTGGTGAAAGTTGTTTTGAGACTCCCCATGCTAGCGACTCCTCAGAGAAGATGCAAAGAGGAGAGAAAAACTTACAATATTGCCCACCTTGTAAATATCCTTTCCTCATAATTGGAGTCATCGTGTTATGGAGGTCAAGGGTCACTGAACTTACCCAAACCAAAATTTGAGTTTCCAATAATTAGTTCTAAAGTTTTTGAAAATTAATAAAATGACAACAGTGCCCAAATTATGCACCTGCTTACTTTGTTTAACCCAATTATTGCACACTTTCTGTAAATCATATAAACTTCATTTCAACTTCTCAAATATCACTTGTGTTTGTCCCCCTATATGATATACTTAAACGCAATTTTTTTATCCAAACAATCCAATGGTTTTATAATATATAGCAGATGGATTGTTAGCTAACGTTCAGCCCATGTAGTAAAGCCCATGATAGAAAAGGCTTTAAAAGCGCAAGCTATCTGTATGTTTATGTTGTGTAAACTATACATATGAACTTCCACCTGGTTCCCTTGTTATTTGTTTATTAACAGGATATATATCATAAATGTAAGTAAGATGTCACGTTACCTGTTGCATAAGGCTACCATTTTCAAATTCAGTAATGTTTGTTTAATGGGTAGTAGTCTTGTTATTTAGGTTTGTTGGCTAACAAGTAATCACCAACGAATAGCAGTCAGTTGTCAGTCAAGAGAACTTTGTATTTGCAATTGATGTAGTGGTCAAAACTTTGTTGGATATGACAGACCCGCCCAGCAAAATGGAAACCAAGACAATGTTTAAATGCTGACTGCAAGTTTTTCTGAACAACCTTAGATGTGTAACTATAATATGTCACCTTGATTTTTTTTTTTAATGAAAATTTGATCTACTCCATTTTTGTTTAAAAATATAGGAATTTATTATATCCTGGAAGGTCTGTAGTGTAGTTTATATATATTACA
>JAMWET010006267.1:0-12500 GCA_024036415.1 Prochilodus magdalenae
TTCCTGTTTAATGAGAAGTCAGTATCGCTGTCCAGGCATGTAATGAGTGAAGGACTGGCAACCCGTGTGTCATGTCAGGTAATTACAGAGCATGCTCCGCTAAAACCACTGTAATCATTTAATGGCAGCGTTAGGAGTAATATTACTCAACACAGCAGCGAAATGTGCGCAGACCTGGCAAAGGCAGGAGGAGCCCTGTACACTTGTTGTACTGTGTATACCGGGCATCTGGAAATTTGGAGAAAAAAAAAAAATAAAAAAAATACATACATACATACATACATATATATATATATATATATATATATAAAATTTAAAAATAAATATTAAATTTAAAACGACGCTCCGGTCTATGGAATGCCGCTGGCCAACTTTCCCAAAAATCATGGAATATCTGCTTTGCCATCAATCATCTACATCTTTGACAAGCACTTAACCCAGCCTGAAAACTGCACACCCACAGAGGTGGTCTCCCAACTGTCCCGCTGGATATCAGCTGCTGAGCCAAGGAGGGGGTCCAAAAAAGGAGAACAATGAGACACAGTCTTTTCTTAGTAGTTCCTGTATCGCCCTGTATTCTTCCTCTCACGCATGTACTTACACTCGCCCACACGCACACACACACACACTAACACACACTAACACACACACACACAGACACTCTCTCACTCACACACACACACACACACACACACACACAGACAGACAGACAGACACTAACACACACACACATTCTCTCTCTCTCTCTAACACACACACTCTCTTAACACAGACACACTAACACACACACACACACTAACACACACACAGACACACTCTCCCTCTCTCTCTCACACACACACACACACAGACAGACAGACAGACAGACAGACAGACACTAACACACACATACACACACCCTCTCTCTCTCTCTAACAGACACACACTCAACACAGACACACTAACAGAAACACACACACTCTCTCTCTCTCACACACACTCTAACGCACACACTCTCCCTCTCTAACACACACACACACACTAACACACACAGACACACTCTCCCTCACTCTCACACAAAGACAGACAGACACTAACACACACATACACACATCCTCTCTCTCTCTCTCCAACAGACGCACACAGACACTCCCTCTCTCTCTCACACACACTCTCCCTCTCTCACACACACTCTAACGCACACACTCTCCCTCTCTAACACACACACACACTAACACACACAGACACACTCTCCCTCACTCTCACACACAGACAGACACTAACACACACATACACACATCCTCTCTCTCTCTCTCCAACAGACGCACACAGACACTCCCTCTCTCTCTCACACACACTCTCCCTCTCTCACACACACTCTAACGCACACACTCTCCCTCTCTAACACACACACACACTAACACACACAGACACACTCTCCCTCACTCTCACACACAGACAGACAGACACTAACACACACATACACACATCCTCTCTCTCTCTCTCCAACAGACGCACACAGACACTCCCTCTCTCTCTCACACACACTCTCCCTCTCTAACACACAGACACTAACAGAAAGACAGACACACTCTAACACACACACATACACAATCTCTCTCCCTCTCTCTCTCTCTCTGTCACACACAGACAGAAATACAGACACACATTCACACACTCTCTAACAGACAGACAGACAGACAGACAGACAGACAGACGCTGAGGACCACCCTGTAATGAAAGCGCTGTAGGCGGCACTGACCTTGGTGAGGGCGGCGACTCTCTGAGCGAGCTCGGCCTCCACCTCCGGGAGCGTCTCGGCTTTGCGGATGGTCTGCTGGAGTTTCTGATCAGCCAGTTCCAGCCTCTCCTGCAGCTGCCGGTTCTTCTCCTCCGTCTGTCAATCAAAACACACCAGCAGCGTCACTACATGACCAGCGTGGACCTCACCTTCACCCACCTTCATCGAGCCGACACACTTTCCCCTCTGAAAGGATCAGTGCCGGAACGGGTAACCGGGAAAGTCTCCGGTGGATGGAGATACGCATACGGCATATCCGGGTTACACTAGTGATGCAGGACTCTCTCTGGACTCCGGCCCCACATGATAACTCCGTTTCAGACAAGATGGTGCCGGAGATGCCGATAAAGGGGGCACGGCGATAAAGGGGGCACGGCGATAAAGGGGGCACGGCGATAAAGGGGGCACGGCGATAAAGGGGGCACAGCTTCCCCAAAACGTTTTAAAGTAGCTACTGATGGGAATTCGGCTTCTGGCACACGCTGAAGCGGAACTCATTACTGTGGTCGGAATTCCCCGGAAAGGAACCAGCTAGGTTCCACTGTTCCTCTTTTCTTTAGGCTGCGGTTGGATGGACATGCGCCACACTGCACCACTACAGGAGCACAGAACTCAACATCCATACCGAGCCAGAGATTCCTGGTCCTACACTCTGATTGGTGGAGCCTCGTCTAAAACACCCCGGCCATGTGGAGAGAGTCGCGTCGACGCCGTTCTTCCAAAATCATGTGCAGTAACAGGTTAGTGGATCATCTCCCACCGAACTGGTAGATTTAGGGAACGCCAACAGCTAACCGACTGGGCTAGGATACTGGATAAGGTAGGCCCACGTAGCATTAGCCACTTTAGCCATGATAACCACGAGTCTCTACTTTTAAATGGAATCTTATCCAGAGCCGTGGAGAGAGACAGTCCTCCAAACGCGGTTGGTGGCAGTTAGAGCTGTTGGTGGGTAGAGCGGTGGGTGGGTATAGCGGTCGGTGAGTGGGTTTAGCAGTTAGAGCGGTGGGTGGGTATAGCAGTTAGAGCAGTTGGCGGTTAGAGTGGTTGGTGGGTAGAGCAGTCAGTGGGTGGGTAGAGCAGTTAGAGCGGTTGGTGGGTAGAGCAGTCGGTGGGTGGGTATAGCAGTTAGAGCGGTTGGCGGTTAGAGCGGTTGGTGGGTAGAGCAGTCGGTGGGTGGGTAGAGCAGTCGGTGGGTGGGTAGAGCAGTTAGAGCGGTTGGCGGTTAGAGCGGTTGGTGGGTAGAGCAGTCGGTGGGTGGGTAGAGCAGTTAGAGCGGTTGGTGGGTAGAGCAGTCGGTGGGTGGGTATAGCGGTTAGAGCGGTTGGTGGGTAGAGCGGTTGGTGGGTAGAGCAGTCGGTGGGTGGGTTTGCTCTGACTTTCTTATTAGATAGAGCAGTCGGTGGGTGGGTAGAGCAGTTAGAGCGGTTGGCAGTTAGAGCGGTTGGTGGGTAGAGCAGTCGGTGGGTGGGTAGAGCAGTCGGTGGGTGGGTAGAGCAGTTAGAGCGGTTGGTGGGTAGAGCAGTCGGTGGGTGGGTAAAGCGGTTAGAGCGGTTGGTGGGTAGAGCAGTCGGTGAGTGGGTATAGCAGTTAGAGCGTTTGGGGGGTAGAGCAGTCAGTGGGTGGGTATAGCAGTTAGAGCGGTTGAAGGGGAAGAGCAGTTGTGGGTGGGTAGAGCAGTCGGTGGGTGGGTAGAGCGGTTAGAGCGGTCGGTGAGTAGAGCAGTCGGTGGGTGGGTAGAGCGGTTCGAGCGGTTGGTGGGTAGAGCAGTCAGTGAGTGGGTATAGCAGTTAGAGCGGTTGGTGGGTAGAGCAGTCGGTGGGTGGGTAGAGCGGTTAGTGGGTAGAGCAGTCGGTGGGTAGAGCGGTTAGTGGGTAGAGCAGTCGGTGGGTAGAGCGGTTAGAGCGGTTGGAGGGTGAGGTGAAATGTGGACCTCCGTTTTGCTGCAGGCTAACGGTATAGTGAGTGAAGTGTCGGTGTGAGTCACATGACCATGAAGCATCCTGAACACCCACTGACGTAACTCGCGCGATGAAAGCGTTTGGTTAATGACGAGATCTGTGACTCCCAACACCCGTCCCTCTGATTAACTCACCGCACCTGCGTTAACGGCATTAGCTATCCCAACATTCAGACCCAGAAAATCAGTACCACACACAAACTAACACAGCTACCGCACAGTTCGGAGTTTACACAGCACTGAGCACGGCCCAAATGTCATTAACACTGCAGTGCTCCTGCTTCTGTACAGCACTGTATAGTTCAACACCTGGAGGAGATCCTGGACTCGTGTGTTTACAGACAGCAGGCTGCACCACCAATCAGTCTCTCTCACTCTCTCCCACAGTCCTCCAAATCAGTCTCTCTCGTTCAGTAGCCTGTGTGTGTGTGTGTGTGTGTGTGTGTGTGTGTGCGGCTGTGTAGGAGCTGTAGGCTGTGTGTGGTTGTGGGGACGACTGAGAGATCGACTCGCGGAGCTGCTTACACCGTGAGACCAGCAGCCAAAACCTCCGACACGTCACCTGGTGGTCCGGCTGCTGAAGCGGAGCTGCTTTGATCGGACAATGCTTCCCCTCTCACACGGCAAACGACACGGAAGCTGGAATATGGCCCCATCATGAAGTTCAGTCCGCTCGGACAGAGCATGCCCGGCTCACACTGCCAATCCGTCGGATCATGCTCACACGCGGAGGTCCAGGCCTGTGTAGCACCCAGATATCCATCTACAGGCTCCGCCCTGATCCTCCATCACCCCGCCAGGATTAAGAAGGCCAGCCACTCGTGTTCACCCTGTCAGGCCCTTATCTCCAGCGCTCTGAACAAACACAGCGCGTGCGGTTATTCAAGCAGCCTGGTGTGCGGACTGAAGCTCAGTGTTCTCCATCTGCTGCAGGGAAGATGCTACTTTACCACACATCTGCTGAGCCGCACTAACAAAGGAGCCCCACTGTAGCTCAGCCTGAGGGACCCAAACACAGACACAGCGCAGGAGGAGCGCGGAGAGAGGGATGAATGGATACGAGGATATGCGGGTCAATAAATACAGATAATTCCGGAAATTCCAAACGGAAAGCTGACCGGACATAAAGAACAGATCCGGCGTAGTGAAACCCACTCACCCACCAGCAGGGTGGGGGTGTGTCGTGGTGAATAACATCACGGCTCTAACACAGCAGCTCAGCAGCAACACCGTATAAGCACTGAAGGCACTTTCGGAATATGCTCCCTCGGTCGGAATCAGTGGCAGAACATTCCGGAACAAGGCTGGGATTCCTTCACTAACGGTGAAACCAGGAACAGAAATAAGAGGTTATCTGAATAACTGAAGCTGGGTCGACTCCACAGCGAGCCATCCGGTTGGTCTGCTGGTCTGTGGAGGTCAGCAGGTTGGCAGGAATCTGGTTCCGGTCCATTCCCGTCCCTGATTCCGATACCCAGGGGAAACAGACCAAGCAAAGCTTGAAGGCACACACGAGCCATGGTCAAGGATCAAAGCGGGAACCGTAGGTGGATTCACAGGGAGTCTGGACCTTGATGGACATGCCGGTCGCATGTGGGCAGGTCTCTTCCCGACACTTCCATTTTATTCCAACTTTTATTATTCGGAATGCCGCACGCTAGCTTGGCCTGCCCTGCTCCTAGCTAACACCAACACTCAGCAACATCAGTCAGTACGAATGAGCCTCCACCGAGGCCTTGGGTCGCTGCAGAGGAGACGGGGACAGTTCGAGAGTCCACTGTCCAGGGCGACTTGGTGAGACATGCCTGCGTTCAGCAGCTGCGCTGGTGTTTGGTTATGGGAGTTTCATGTGTGAGGTCAGTCACTGATGTTGGGCGAGAAGGCCTGGCTCTCAGTCTCCGCTCTAACTTATCCCAGACGTGTTCTATTGGGTGGAGGTCAGGCCTCTGTGCAGGCCAGTCCAGTTCCTCCACACCAGACTCGCTCCTCCATGTCTTTATGGAGCTTGCTCTGTGCACTGGTGTGCGGTCATGTTGGAGCAGGAAGGGGCCGTCCCCAAACTGTCCCCACAAAGTTGGGAGCATGGAATGGTCCAGAGTCTCTTGGTCTGCTGAAGCATTAAGAGATCCTCCCACTGGAGCTAAGGGGCGGAGCCCAACTCCTGAACACCACCCCCACACCATAATCCCCCCTCCACCAAACTCTACACTCGGCACAGTGCAGTCAGACCAGTACCGTTCTCCTGGTACTGCCAAACCCAGACTGGTCAAACCCATGGAAGCGAATGGAACATCTAAATTCAATGATGTGGATGGGTAAGGGAATACCTCTGGCAGTGTAGTGCAGAAGGAGGGAGAAAATCCAGATGCCCCTGTGTGTGTGTGTGTGTGTGTGTGGTGTGTGTGTGTGTGTGTGTTGAGGGTCCTGCTGTGCTGAGTGGTGTGTGTGTGTGTGTGTTGAGGGTCCTGCTGTGCTGAGTGGTGTGTGTGTGTGTGGTGTGTGTGTGTGTGTGTGTTGAGGGTCCTGCTGTGCTGAGTGGTGTGTGTATATGTGTGTGGTGTGTGTGTGTGTGTGTTGAGGGTCCTGCTGTTCTGAGTGGTGTGTGTGAGAGTGTGTGTGTGATGTGTGTGTGTGTTGAGGGTCCTGCTGTGCTGAGTGGTGTGTGTGTGTGAGTGTGTGTGTGGTGTGTGTGGTGTGTGTTGAGGGTCCTGCTGTGTTAAGTGGTGTGTGTGTGTGTGTGTGTGTGTTGAGGGTCCTGCTGTGCTGAGTGGTGTGTGTGTGTGAGTGTGTGTGTGTGGTGTGTGTGTGTGCGTTGAGGGTCCTGCTGTGCTGAGTGGTGTGTGTATGTGTATGTGTGTGGTGTGTGCGTGTTGAGGGTCCTGCTGTGCTGAGTGGTGTGTGTGTGAGTGTGTGTGTGTTGAGGGTCCTGCTGTGCTGAGTGGTGTGTGTGTGAGTGTGTGTGTGTGGTGTGTGTGTGTGTGTGTTGAGGGTCCTGCTGTTCTGAGTGGTGTGTGTGAGAGTGTGTGTGTGGTGTGTGTGTGTGTGTTGAGGGTCCTGCTGTGCTGAGTGGTGTGTGTGTGTGAGTGTGTGTGTGGTGTGTGTGCTGTGTGTTGAGGGTCCTGCTGTGTTAAGTGGTGTGTGTGTGTGTGTGTGTGTGTGTTGAGGGTCCTGCTGTGCTGAGTGGTGTGTGTGTGTGTGTGAGTGTGTGTGTGGTGTGTGTGTGTGTGTTGAGGGTCCTGCTGTGCTGAGTGGTGTGTGTATGTGTATGTGTGTGGTGTGTGCGTGTTGAGGGTCCTGCTGTGCTGAGTGGTGTGTGTGTGTGTTTGTGTGTGTGTGTTGAGGGTCCTGCTGTGCTGAGTGGTGTGTGTGTGAGTGTGTGTGTGTGTGTGGTGTGTGTGTGTGTGTGTGTGTTGAGGGTCCTGCTGTGCTGAGTGGTGTGTGTGTGGGTGTGTGTGTGTGTGTGTGTGTGTGTGTGTGTGTGTTGAGGGTCCTGCTGTGCTGAGTGGTGTGTGTATGTGTATGTGTGTGGTGTGTGTGTGCGTGTGTGTGTGTGTGTGTGTGTGAGAGAGTGTGTGTGTGTGTTGAGGGTCCTGCTGTGCTGAGTGGTGTGTGTGTGAGTGTGTGTGTTTGTGTGTGTGTGTGTGTTGAGGGTCCTGCTGTGCTGAGTGGTGTGTGTGTGTGTGTGTGTGTTTGTGTGTGTGTGTGTGTTGAGGGTCCTGCTGTGCTGAGTGGTGGGTGTGTGCGTGTGGGTGTGTGTGTTGCGGGTCGTGCTGTGCTGAGTGGTGTGTGTGTGGTGTGTGTTGAGGGTCCTGCTGTGTTAAGTGGTGTGTGTGTGTGTGTGTGTGTGTTGAGGGTCCTGCTGTGCTGAGTGGTGTGTGTGTGTGAGTGTGTGTGTGTGGTGTGTGTGTGTGCGTTGAGGGTCCTGCTGTGCTGAGTGGTGTGTGTAGTGTGTAGTGTGTGGTGTGTGCGTGTTGAGGGTCCTGCTGTGCTGAGTGGTGTGTGTGTGAGTGTGTGTGTGTTGAGGGTCCTGCTGTTCTGAGTGGTGTGTGTGTGAGTGTGTGTGTGTGGTGTGTGGTGTGTGTGTGTTGAGGGTCCTGTTCTGAGTGGTTGTGTGTGTGTGTGTGTGTGGTGTGGTGTGTGTGTTGAGGGTCCTGCTGTGCTGAGTGGTGTGTGGTGTGGTGTGTGTTGTGTGTGGTGTGTGTGCTGTGTGTTGAGGGTCCTGCTGTGTTAAGTGGTGTGTGTGTGTGTGTGTGTGTGTGTTGAGGGTCCTGCTGTGCTGAGTGGTGTGTGTGTGTGTGTGAGTGTGTGTGTGGTGTGTGTGTGTGTGTTGAGGGTCCTGCTGTGCTGAGTGGTGTGTGTATGTGTATGTGTGTGGTGTGTGCGTGTTGAGGGTCCTGCTGTGCTGAGTGGTGTGTGTGTGTGTGTGTGTGTGTGTTGAGGGTCCTGCTGTGCTGAGTGGTGTGTGTGTGAGTGTGTGTGTGTGTGGTGTGTGTGTGTGTGTGTGTGTGTTGAGGGTCCTGCTGTGCTGAGTGGTGTGTGTGTGAGTGTGTGTGTGTGTGTGTGTGTGAGAGAGTGTGTGTGTGTGTTGAGGGTCCTGCTGTGCTGAGTGGTGTGTGTATGTGTATGTGTGTGGTGTGTGTGTGAGTGTGTGTGTGTGAGAGAGTGTGTGTGTGTGTTGAGGGTCCTGCTGTGCTGAGTGGTGTGTGTGTGAGTGTGTGTGTTTGTGTGTGTGTGCGTGTTGAGGGTCCTGCTGTGCTGAGTGGTGTGTGTATGTGTATGTGTGTGGTGTGTGTGTGTGTGTGTGTGTGTGAGAGAGTGTGTGTGTGTGTTGAGGGTCCTGCTGTGCTGAGTGGTGTGTGTGTGAGTGTGTGTGTTTGTGTGTGTGTGCGTGTTGAGGGTCCTGCTGTGCTGAGTGGTGTGTGTGTGAGTGTGTGTGTTTGTGTGTGTGTGTGTGTTGAGGGTCCTGCTGTGCTGAGTGGTGTGTGTGTGAGTGTGTGTGTGTGTGTTGAGGGTCCTGCTGTGCTGAGTGGTGTGTGTGTGTGTGTGTGTGTGTGTGTGTGTGTGTGAGAGAGAGTGTGTGTGTGTGTTGAGGGTCCTGCTGTGCTGAGTGGTGTGTGTGTGAGTGTGTGTGTGTGTGTGTGTGTGTGTGAGAGAGTGTGTGTGTGTGTGTGTTGAGGGTCCTGCTGTGCTGAGTGGTGTGTGTATATGTGTGTGGTGTGTGTGTGTGTGTTGAGGGTCCTGCTGTGCTGAGTGGTGTGTGTGTGGTGTGTGTGTGTGTTGAGGGTCCTGCTGTGCTGAGTGGTGTGTGTATATGTGTGTGGTGTGTGTGTGTGTTGAGGGTCCTGCTGTGCTGAGTGGTGTGTGTGTGTGTGTGTGATAGAGTGTGTGTGTGTGTGTTGAGGGTCCTGCTGTGCTGAGTGGTGTGTGTGTGTGTGTGTGAGAGAGTGTGTGTGTGTGTGTTGAGGGTCCTGCTGTGCTGAGTGGTGTGTGAAGTGGACAGTGAAAGTACTGAGGAGTGTGTGAACACTGCCAGGCCACTGTGGGGTCTTCCGGTTACCCAGCGCGCACACACACACACACACACACACACACACACACACACACACACACACACACACACACACACAGAGAGAGGAAGAGGGGAGGAGCAGGACTTGGAGCAGAGAGGCTCCCTCTCTCTCTCCCTCTCGATCTATTACCTCTCTCACCCCACACACCTCCTTTCTAACAGCGCGGTGACTGGACAGCTTTGTGAACCACTATCCTCCACCTGGTTCCCAAACGTAGCTGATCAGTCAGGACGAGGCTCAAAGCTAATATCCCAGCAGTTAGCATAATCACGCTCGTCAGCCATCAGGGCCGCTAGAGCGCTAACTAACACCCTCCTCCTCCAGGTGGCGCCCTTTTGGAGGACGTCCCTACATTGTGGCAATGCAGAAGATCTGCGAATATGACATCTTTAATATTGCTGTATGGTTATAATGTATAACGTGAAATATGTCATTACTGAAGGGCTAACGGCTGCGTTATCGTGATCAATCAAAGTCCTAGTGCACGTGATTGATTATGGAAAACGTGAGCTAACCCCAGTTTAGCATTTCTGAGGTCCAAAAGATAAAGTTTATTACACTAACGTAGTTCATAATTAACACAAGCGCCAGAAAACAATCGGGTCAGTAGGATCCGATGGGATGCGCAAACGTGTGTCAACTAGGCCGCAAAAACTCACCAGCACTCGTACCGGCTAGTGCACTTTAGCCCCGCCCACTTACACTGAAGGAGTGTTGCAGCTTAAGGCCGATGCATGCTTCTGGACTGAATCAACTCCGTAAGCACAGCGCAAGTACCCTGTGGCGGTGTACCCTATGGCGTAGCCTGATGTGCATCTCTCTAGAACCCTGACTCAGACCAGAGCAGATGTGATTGGTCCGCTCGGTAGCGTAGTTCCGCCTACACCGCGTTTCTACCCAGTTGGACCACAGACTGTGGGAACATGGACGACATTGGAACAGTGGAACAGTGACTGCTGTGTCACAGCTGTAAGCTCCAACTCCAACATAACCCACTCAAAGCCTCCATTACAGAAGCTCCATCGCCACCTACCGTCCTGGAGGTGCAACTGCAGAGGGACGCAGACACACCAAGAAGCCAGGTCTACATTAGCTTCAACTCCAGAGTCTAAACACGTCTGTACTGAAACGAATGCCAGCATGAAGGCGCCTGGTGAGGCGACTAACCTGGCGGAAGAGCGACTCCTTGTTGGCCAGTTCGTTCTCCAGCTTGTCGTTGAGGTCGTGGACAGACGTGGCTTCTCTCTGAGCTGCCAGGTAGCGCTTCTCTAGCGTCGTGATCCTCTCCTCCATGTCCTCCTTCTGAGCGATGGACTGCAACGCAGAACACCAGCTTATTAGAAGAACGTTCGGTGTGAAGCTCAACCCACTGCTAGTCCTTCCTAGCTTTCTAGCAGCACCGTAGCAGCCTCCTCAAACATGAACTCATCTTGACGCAACCCATATCATTATTATCATCATTATTATCAATATTATTATTATTATTATTATTATTATTATTATTATTATTATTATTACAATGTAATTACTATTTTCTAGCATTATTATTGCGTCTTGTAATTCGAAATTATCACATACTACTCCTCTCAGGTAATCTACTCCACACTGACTGCCCCTTGCACCACCACCAGGGAGGAGTTTTCCGGCACCCACCTCTCGCAGGTCCCTCTGCAGGCGGGTGTTCATGTCCTCGGATTTGATGAGGTCCTTGCGGGCCGTGTCCAGGTCCTCCTCCAGCTCGCTGACTCTGTTGCTGAGCGAGACCACGCGCTCCTTCATCTGCAGGAGCTCTTTACTCTGGCGGTCCATTGCGTCCTGGAGCTCCGCCACCTTACCCGCATCCTCCTCCGGCCCCAGAGAGCCGTCCGATGACCTCTGCAGCAGCACAGACACAACCAGCTGACACGTTAGACTGCACCGTCTCCTCATAGGGCCAGTCATCAACGCACACAGGGGCGCACACAGGGGCGCACACAGGGGCACACACAGGGGCACACACAGGGGCGCACACAGGGGCGCACACACACAGGGGCGCACACACACAGGGGCGCACACACACAGGGGCGCACACACACAGGGGCGCACACACACAGGGGCGCACACACACAGGGGCGCACACACACAGGGGCGCACACACACAGGGGCGCACACACACAGGGGCACACACACACAGGGGCACACACACACAGGGGCACACACACACAGGGGCACACACACACAGGGGCACACACACACAGGGGCACACACACAGGGGCACACACCCCTTCACTCCATCATATCTCTACTCATTCAGAGTGATGGTTTACAGTGGTGGTGGTGATGGGAACCAGGGGTCTCCATGTCTAGAACACACATATAGACACTGTATTGACTATCTAGAACCCCCAGTGAACCTGCACGTGTCTTCTGAGTGTGTATGGAATGTTGGTGATGAAAATCTGGAAAACCTGGAAGTACTAAGTTCCTTTGGGGGACTATTTGACCTCACAGCGCCCTGCAGCATGTATCCCTCCACCATGAATGGAGTTTAAGGCTGAGATCTTCTCCACACTATCATAAACAGCGTCTCAGACATCAGGCAGCGTATTCAGAACCACCTCATGTATGAACTTCCTGTGAGGGAGCTTTTAGAGGGGACGTCTGGTTACCTTCACCACCACTGTGGACTGTCCTACTATATCTAGAATGTAGCATTTCACACCGAACCACTCTCAGTGTACAACATGTGGATAATAAAGAGTGGAATTCCCCTTTAAGGGTAAGAAGAGCTGCTCCAAGTTCCCTTCGGTTCTAGATTAAAACCTCAGTCAGAGCGGCTGGTCACCCGGGACACTGAGGGGTCACTCAAGTTCAGCCTTTCCAAGAAGTTCAAATCTAATTATGCTTTAGAGTAGCCCCTACAGCTGGGAGCCAGACTTACACCCCCCCCCACAGACAGAGACACAGACAGAGACAAAGACCCACACACACAGACAGCCACACACTCTAATCGAGTAATCTGAGAGACCTTTTACATCATATGACTCATATCAGCTCCGCAGATCCAGAGACAGCAGCGTCTCCCATTCACTCCGAGGATGAATGAACACAGGAAGTGGCCGTGAAGACGCCGGCTCATCCCGTAGTAGTAAACAGCACCTTGACGCGGCTAGACTCAAACCTTAAAGGGCCAGGATCCTGGAAACTCTAT
>JAMWET010006267.1:17500-27500 GCA_024036415.1 Prochilodus magdalenae
GGGATCAGGCAAGGCTGGACACATACAGGTGTCAAGAAAGGCGTCCTCCCTTCTGCCCTATTCCCTTCATCCTCCTCCCATTAGCCTTCCTCCCCTCCTTCCTGCCATCCTCCCTCCCTTCTGCCTGCTATCCTTCGTGCCTTTCATCCTCTCCGCCTGCTTTCCTGCCTACTTTCCACTCCGTCTTCATTCCTGTCCTCCTTTTCCTCCTGTCTTCTTTCCTCCCTCTGTCTTCCTGCTTACCTTCCTTCCTCCCTGCCAGCGTTAGTTTCCTTTCCTTCTTCCCTGCCTTCCTTTTGTTCCTGCCTTCCTTCCTTCCTTCTTTCCTCCCTGTAGGGTTTTCCTGAATGTCCCTGCCAGCCTTACCTTCCTTCCTTCCTTCCTCCCTTCCTGTACATCTTCCTGCATATGTCTTTCTTCCACCCTGCCAGCATTACGTTCCTTCCCTCCACCTGCTTTCCTTCCTGCCTTTCATCCTCTCCACCTCCCTTCCTGGCTACTTTCTGCTCAGTCTTCATTCCTGTCCTTCTTTTCTCCCTGTCTTCTTTTATCCCTGTATGTCCTCCTGCATGCCTTACCTCCTCCCTTCCTGCTTTCCTTTCCATCTTCCCTGCCTTCGTTCCTCCCTTACTTCCTCCCTGCCTGCCTTCCTTTTTCCTTCCTCCCTTCTTCTTTCCTGCCTGTCTTTTGTTCCTGCCTTCCTCCCTTCATCCGGCATGCCTTACTTCCTCCCTGCCAGTCTTCCCTGACTTCCTCCCTTCCTGCTTTCCTTCCTCCTTTATTACCTCCCTGCAGGTCTTCCTGCATGCCTTATTTCCATCCTCCCTGCCTTCCTTTCCTTACTGCCTTCCTTTCCTCCCTGCCTTCCTTTCCTCCCTGCCTTCCTTTCCTCCCTGCCTTCCTTTACTTCCTCCCTGCCTTCCTTTACTTCCTCCCTGCCTTCCTTTCCTTACTGCCTTCCTTTACTTCCTCCCTGCCTTCCTTTACTTCCCTACCCTATTCTCTGTCTACCTTCCTTCTTCCTTGCCTTCCTTTACTTCCTCCCTTCACTCCTCCCCTCCTGCTTTCCTTTTTCCTTCCTCCCTGCCTTCCTTATCGTTCTGGGTCGTGGGGGGGCGAAGCTTATCTCAGCGCTATGTCCGCTCCAGCTCATCCTCACCCGTGTGTTGTTCCTCTCGGCCTTCAGCTCCGCGATCTCCTCTTCTCTCTCCAGGAGCTGCTCCCTGTACATGTTCACCTCCTTCGTCAGCGCTGCGAACTCCTGAACACAGAAACAGAGGAGGAATCGTCAGAACAAGCAACAGCCAACGAGCCACACAGGCACCCGGACAACTTCCCGCGTACGGACACAGTCGGGCTCGATCTGCAGACCCGAGCTGGAAAACAACCTGCACGGTAACGACCGAACAGAACCAGCAGGAGATCCCGGCGCTTCCTCAGGAGATCCCGGCGCTTCCTCAGGAGATCCCGGCGCTGCCTCAGGAGGAGGCCTCGTTCCCAGCAACCCCCTGGAGGCGGTTCAACAGAATAACGCGTCACGGCTTCCAGTGAACGGACCGAAGCCATTTTTCACCACAGAGGTCAAAACCCGAGCAGCTCGGCTCAGCGCTGCGAAGATAAGGCTGCATCGGCCCTCCGGAGCCCGTGCTTGTTTTTGTACACTTCCAGGACCAAAACAGGAGCAACACAGGTAGTCCTGAGCATCTGCACGCATCCACCCACACACCACACACCTCCAAAGACCAGTCTCAGCGTCTGCTGCTTCCTCTCACCATCCAGATAACCCCAAACACAGTCAGTGGTGTTGAGGGTCTGGACTCTGGGGTGGTCAGACCATTGTTCCGAGAACACCAGCAGCTTCTTTGTTGGATGTGTGGGTCTCCTTTACTCAGGGAGGAGCTTTTAAACAGCTACACCTCCTTTCAGACCTCCATAGTGTTGAGGAGTCTTCTCACAGTGGAGGAAGGGAACCTCTTCGTTTACGTCCTGTAATCGTATCTGGTCTCGTATTTTATTGGTCCGTTCATCAGGATAATGTAACAGCAGAAGATGGACTGTGTGTGGACCAGGTCCTCACAACTGTACAAAAACAAGACGGGTGTGCTACAATTCATTGGAATCTCAGCAAGAGAGAGAGCTAGCGCACGAGAGACTAGCGCAAGAGCTAGCGCAAGAGAGAGAGAGGGAGTGTGAGTAACAGATAGATGGATAGAGGGTGTGAGAGGACAGAGACAGAGTGCAGGAACAGAGTGAGTAAGCGAAGAGAGAGTGGGAAAGAAAGAAGGGAGTGAGAGAAAGAGTGAGAGCGAGAGAGAGATAGTGAGAGAGAGAAAGAGAGAGATAGTGAGAGAGAGAGAGAGCGAGAGAGAAAGAGAGAGCGAGAGAGAGCGCTAGAGAGAAAAAGAGCGCTAGAGAGAGAGCGAGCAAGAGTGAGCGTGAGCGTGAGAGAGAGAAAGAGTGAGAGCGAGAGAGAGAGAGAGAGAGAGAGCGCAAGAGAGAGCTAGAGAGAAAAAGAGCGCTAGAGAGAGAGCGTGAGCTAGAGAGCGAGAGAGAGAGAGCGAGAGAGAGAGGGAGCAGAGAGAGAGAGGGAGCAGAGAGAGAGAGGGGGAGAGCGAGAGAGAGGGGGAGCGAGAGAGAGGGGGAGCGAGAGAGAGGGAGTAAGAGAGAGAGAGAGCGCGCGAGAGAGAGAGAGAGAGAGAGCGAGAGAGAGAGAGCGAGAGAGAGCGCGAGCAAGAGAGAGAGAGAGAGTGAGCAAGAGAGAGCGCGAGAGCGAGAGCGAGAGCGAGAGACCTACTGACAGTCCCCATTACTCTAAATGGCCTCCTTCCTCCCTCTGAAGTCCCGGTGCAGATGTCTGAGGAGGTCAGGGGAGAAGCACACAGTGCGGTGAGCGCTCCTCCCGAAGGTTCTTTAACAGTTCTCCATGTGCGCCAGTGTAACTCCACCACCACTGTGTATATGAAGAGCCTGCTTAAGGTTCTACGCTGCACTAAAACCGGTTCTGCTCTCGCTCCAGGTCACAGAACAGAGGCCCGTTCCGTTTCAGTACAACCACTCCTCGCTCCTATTGGCTGCCGCTCGGTGCCCGTCTCTCCGCAGCCGGCGAAGAGACACCAGTGGGCGGGAGCAGTCGTAATTACAGAGCGGACTGGAATCTCAATCCCGCCGAATTCCACACTGTAACCAAAGACACGGCGGCAGCCAGAGCCGGAGAACTCGGCGCTCCTGCGGACCGGCCCACAGACTACTAATCAGGCCTCGGAGCTGCGGGACGCCTCCCTGCCCACGTCCACCAGAGGACCCCTGCAGCCTGGTCCACCCAGAACAGAGTCAACCAGAATCCGGGTGCTGGGTGGGGGGGTTAACACGAAACCTCGCACTCGCAGTTGCACCCAGGAGAAGGTGTGGGAGTGCGGGTGTGTGGGGAAAGGAGATAAAGGTGACCAGGATCAATAACTGATGATAAATTTAGACTGATATGATCAATACTTATTGAGCTACACGTACAGAAGTCTGTCTCTCAGTATGGCGTCGGGCCGCCGTGTTCGCTAACCCAACACGCCAGACGTCTCGGTATGGAGCTGTAGAGGTTCCTGATGGTGTCCTGTGATAATCCATCCCATGCAGCTTGAACATCCTCACACAGTTCCTGCAGATGGTGCGGTAGGGGTGGAGGGACACCAGGTCTTCTGGACGTGTGATCACACACCGTTCATCTTGGTGCTGACCACGGTGCCTCCACACACGGATTCGTTGGGCGTCTCCACCAAGACTAAAGCGGGACTCGTCACTGAAGATGACCCGCTGCCATTCTGAGTCACTCCATGACAGTCTGGTACGACACCACTGCAGTCTTTGGTGACGGTGACGTGGTGTTAAGGACAGTCGTGGTAACGGTCTGTGTGCAGGTAGTCCTGCGTGGTGCAGCCGTCTGCCAAGGACACCACTGCTACAAGGGCTGTAGGGTCGCTCCACGCATGTCGGACAATCTGTCGGTTACAGCTCGCTCTGTGGTTCGTGTAGGCGTCCCAGATGCTCTGTGTCGCTGGTGCATGCCACCTTCTATCCACCACCCCAGACAGCGTGCCATGATGGTATCCGGGCGGTCGCTATGGCATGCAACAGATCGATAAGACCACCCTGCTTCCTGGAGCCGCACGACAAGACCCTCTCCAACTCTCGCCAACTCTTCTATGAGGTATACACCTCAGACCGACACCACCAGCAAACCCAGCTCCAACCTTACAGCCGGGAAGCTCCGAGAGCACTCTCCGCGGCACTCTGAAGCCCAGCCGACCGTTAACCGTGACCAAACGGCCGCTCGGGGCCTCAGGGGCCACCGAACGCCCACTCAAACCGCATCACCCACCTCTCCGCTGCCTCAGCGGCCACCACACGAGAGGATTCCTCTCCCTCCACGGTTCTCATCCCAGGCGGAGGGGGGAGGGGTCATTAACAGGCCTGCAAACCACGGTGGCAGCACGCCAGCCCTGGCGCTGCCATAACCAGCCTACACACAACAGCGCCCGACCGAGGACACAGCTAATTGAAAGACGCTGGCCCCGTTTCATCACCCACCATGTTTACTTTACAGCTCGCTGGAAGACACTGGCGTCACTCACACGCACAGAACACCCGTCACTCACATCTCAGCTAATGTAAACAACCCGGGCTCTGCGGACTGGCTCCGCCGCCCGGCGCCGCTCCTGGTATGAACACGCCCGTGCTAGTCTCATCTGCGCTGCTGATCCCGGCTCAACTGGGATACACGAGCTCAGCAGACCGAAACACGCAGCACCTGCGACTGAACCGCACCTGGCGGCGGGTACTCCCTCCACCAGCACCAGTACCAGCTGGGACCGGACTGAGCATGGACCGGACAAGGTTCTGGATGTAGCCACATCAGTGTTCAGACACTCTCACACCAGAGAACTGGCCAGGTGGTCCAGATGTGGTGGAGGCCTTCCCTGGCACAGTTCCGAGGAGAATTCCCTGTAGGCTGGGATTGTATCCACTGCTGGTAGACCCGTATGACCGTACGCTTCCATACACCTGCAGATTCAGCTACTTCCTTCACACTATGGTCTTTGGCCACGCCCACATGCAGTCCCTCCTTTTAGACCCACACCGCTATTCGTAAGCGGTCAGATCGGACTGGTGGTCCGGACATCACCGGTCTGTCTGCATGAGCGGGCTCTGTGGTAGCGACGTGGACGGAGCTGCATCATCTCGGAACCATCACTCCGCTGGACTGTGTTTGGACGAGTCGGTGCTGACCGGTGCAGAAGAGTGGAGATCACAAACCTCATCTTCACTCACTTTTTACCCAACACCATCCACACGTTCCCGCCTCACCAAAGCGCGGTTTACACGGCGACCCCGGCTGCAAACGCCATGACCGGATTAGCGGAGCCGTGGTGGATTTCTGGAGGGGAGAATGCGGATTAATCGAGGAAGCCCCTCCACCCACAACACCAGCGCAGTAAAGGTATATTTAAATAGGAGGGAGTTATAAAGGGCAGATTAGCGCAGATTTACCCCACACATGTCCGCACACAGGAAATAATCCCACAGCTAGCACAGATTAACCCTTAGCGTTTACATGGCTCTGCTGTAAATCAAAATTACAGTCCATAGTTACATGTTGGAGCCCGCATCGGAGAGCGGCAGGGCTCCAAACCCCCGGCCAACGGGCGAGCGGCAGGGCTCCAAACCCGCGGCCAACGGGCGAGCGGCAGGGCTCCAAACCCCCCGGCCAACGGGCGAGCGGCAGGGCTCCAAACCCCCGGCCAACGGGCGAGCGGCAGGGCTCCAAACCCCCCGACCGACGGGCGAGCGGCAGGGCTCCAAACCCCCCGACCGACGGGCGAGCGGCAGGGCTCCAAACCCCCGGCCAACGGGCGAGCGGCATGGCTCCAAACGCCCGGCCAACGGGCGAGCGGCAGGGCTCCAAACCCCCGGCCAACGGGCGAGCGGCAGGGCTCCAAACCCCCGGCCAACGGGCGAGCGGCAGGGCTCCAAACCCCCGGCCAACGGGAGAGCGGCAGGGCTCCAAACGCACCAACACGAGAGCGGTACGGCTCCAAACCCACCAACACGAGAGCGGTACGGCTCCAAACCCACCAACACGAGAGCGGTAAGGCTCCAAGCCCACCAACACGAGAGCGGTAGGGCTCCAAGCCCACCAACACGAGAGCGGTAGGGCTCCAAGCCCACCAACACGAGAGCGGTAGGGCTCCAAGCCCACCAACACGAGAGCGGTAGGGCTCCAAGCCCACCAACACGAGAGCGGTAGGGCTCCAAACCCACCAACACGAGAGCGGTACGGCTCCAAACCCACCAACACGAGAGCGGTAGGGCTCCAAGCCCACCAACACGAGAGCGGCAGGGCTCCAAGCCCACCAACACGAGAGCGGCAGGGCTCCAAGCCCACCAACACGAGAGCGGCAGGGCTCCAAGCCCACCAACACGAGAGCGGCAGGGCTCCAAGCCCACCAACACGAGAGCGGCAGGGCTCCAAGCCCACCAACACGAGAGCGGCAGGGCTCCAAACCCACCAACACGAGAGCGGTAGGGCTCCAAGCCCACCAACACGAGAGCGGTAGGGCTCCAAGCCCACCAATACGAGAGCGGTAGGGCTCCAAGCCCACCAACACGAGAGCGGTAGGGCTCCAAGCCCACCAACACGAGAGCGGTAGGGCTCCAAGCCCACCAATACGGCTGCAGGTGGGGTGCGGCTGCTGTTTTCACCTACACGTGTTTGGCTTTGTTTTGTTTTTTTTGCTGTCCCTACAAAACAAGCTGCGGTGAGCTTCCGGTTCAGATCCGGTCACCGCTGGAGATCAGTGATGGAAGAAACGGAGATGCCATTAATCTGAAAAACAAGCGCTCGTGTGGAAAGGACAATAACTCCCGTTGGCCAGGCCGGTTCTGCTGTAAACACAGATCGGCTCCACGGCGTTCCGAGAGCGGAGCAGGTCCAGTCCGACTGGAAACAGTGGAACAGAGCGCGGAGCACTCATGGAAAAACAGGTGAGGGACTGTGTTTGCTCAAACACACACTGTAAACTGCAGGGCCTCCGCGCTCAGCATGACTCACACTTCCTGGGTGGGCTTTTACGCAAGACCTCGACTCTGACCGGCGTCACCGCCGAGAGGCTGCAGATCAGCGCAGACGGACATGGCAGCGGCGCACGCTCACATGTACCGGTGACGTGACGGGGTTCCCGGGTAGGACCAGGCAGAGGAACTGTCCCCGGAGCATTCTGTCCAGGGTGGGAGGTTATTGTAGTGAAGACTGTCTCCTTCAAACACGCATCTCACTTCTCACAAAACAGCTTCACTACTGGAGTTAAACTCCGCCCCCCTTTAAACCACACCCCCACAAACCTATACTCAATATCTGCTCACGTTCGGCCTTAAATTCATGTGAACAGTCACTGTGCATAGTTCTGAAACATTTAGATACAAATAATAATAATAATAATAATAATAATAATAATATCAATACTACATCATTTACATAACTATGTTATTATACAATTACTTATAGTGACTAATTCACAAAGCTAGACAAATATTGCTTAATATTCAACTAAACATTATTATTATAGAATTATATTTCTGTTATTAAAGTTTATTATTTTTATCATTATTATTATTATTATTATTATTATTATTATTATTATTATTATTATTATTATTATTATGGATTTTTCTATTATTAAATTGTATTATTTTTTTATCATTATTATTATTTATTATATATTTTAAAATTGTTTTTAGCCATTTTTAAAGTTATTTTATTTTTTTATTTTTTTTTCCATTATTATTATTATTATTATATATTAATTAATATTTGTATTATTATATTTCTGATATTGTTAATATTTATTATTACTTTTATATTTTTTTTATTACTATATTTTATTATTATTATTATTATTATTATTATTATTATTACTACTACTACTACTATATTTTTAATATTGTTAATAATTTTTACTATTATTATTATTATTTATTATTGTTACCATGTGTTCGATGTGCTCTTGCTGATCTGTATTTTGACTGATGTATCTGTCCAGCGGAGCAGCTCGCCGTGTTGAAAGCCGGAGTGAGGAACTATTTACAGCTCCTCAGAAGAGACAGGACGTCCAGACTGTGGTCATGTGACGCGGCTGCAGGGAAAGTCAGCGCCGGCGTCAGTGATGGAGTCTCAGTTATGAGGTTCTGGCTGAGCTCCTGTTTCCTGTCCGCTCCACTGATCTTAAGTATCAGTCCCGGTGGCTGGACGCTGGAAGGGGGTGGGGCCAGCGGAGGGGGGTCCATTACAGCCACTGCACATGCCTAATTAACCCTCGGAGAACCAACACTGGGTTCTGCTGTTTATTAGGTTAGAACATTGAACTAAACCATCACGGTGAGGCCGTGACACCGTGAGAGCGTGTTGGGCTATACGGATACACCGCTTTAACCACCACTACAAACCGGGAATTCTGGCATGGTGGGCCAGGGTCACTGGGTCAGGGTCACTGGTTCAGGGTCATTGGGCCAGGGTCATTGGGCCATATTAAATAATAGGTCAGGGTCATTAGATGATATTACATTTTAGGCCAAGGTCATTAGGTCAGGTCATCAGCCTCCACCATAAGACCCGCCCACTTCTCTCTGATAGGCTGCCTGGTATTGATCGCTGATGGTGGTCTCGGTGAAGAACACGAATGCAGCCTTCACACGTGACCAAACGAACCGAGCTCCCAGAGCAGCGGCTGGAGCGACGAGGCTTCCTCACCGGGATCATAATCCGCACTCTCTCACCAGCCGGAACCGATCATGAAATATTCAGGGCGGCACGCGGCGCTCTAATGAGGCCGACTCTCCGCCGTCCAGCAGATGTTCAGCAGGTTAAACCATGAAGGATGGAGTTACCGTAGAGCAGCTCGTCTGTCAGCGTGACCCCTTCAACACTCGGTCATAACCACCGTGCCAACCAACCGGAATACCACAGCCAAACGGAAAACTACGGATACAGACCGACACGACCCCCTTTACAGGACACAGTCAGGCTTTACTCTCCTGAAGAATGGGCATGGCATTCCGCGGAGAAGCTTCTCCAGAAGTCAGAGAGCCCTGGAGGACCAACGTCTAAATGCCAACGTGCACAACTTCCGTCCCACTTCTACAAATCCCGGCCGGCTTTGAGGATCCTTTCACCCTACAGCTTCTCTCCAGACCCAAGTCCGCTTCTCCGCTTCTCTCGTTTTCAGGTCTGGGAGCGCTCCAGAGCATCTGGTCCTTCCGAAACCCGTGGTCTGGAGTGGACCTCTAGTGCACCTCTAGTGCAGTCTGCTGCAGGTGTGGAAGCTATACGCCCCCCAGTGCCGCGTGAGGGGTCACGTGAACGGGTCATGTGGGAACGGGCCTGCTTCGACTTCGCATTAATTCCATTTCCCAATTTTGTGATCTTTGGGGAAAAGAGCCTTACAGATAGATGGAGGGACGGTGGGCGGAGACACACAGAGCCTTATACCAGAATAGATGGAGCGCATCCCAAAAGCGGGTTAAGACCTCCTGAGATATACGCAGAACGGGCTCCCGTTACTACACACAGAGGTGAATCCCAACGGTGCTGCTCCCCCAAACAATCCCAGAATCAGCTCTGGACTCCAGAATTCCAGACCTTAAAGTCCCTAACCCTAACCGACTCAGTCAGGCGTCTGTGGCTCACAGCAAGAAGGATCTGGGTTCAAATCCCTGAGCGGCCAACCAGGATCTTTCCCGTGTGGAGTTCTCCCGGGTGCCCGCTCCGGTTTCCTCCGCCCAGTGCTCCGGTTTCCTCCCACACTCCAAAGACATGTAGTCAGGTGAACCGGAGATGCTAAACTGTCCCCACCAGGTGCGAGTTAACGTGAGAGTCTGTCCTGTGATGGACTGGTGACCTGCCTTTCCTGCCTTCTGCCCAACAGTGGTCACACGTCCAGAAGACCTGGTGTCCCTC
>JAMWET010006267.1:32500-96508 GCA_024036415.1 Prochilodus magdalenae
TAGGGTCCTATAACCTGCAGCCACCAAACCGCATGTCCTCCCTCGGGACAGATTTCCCAACTCTAATCCACAGCCATACTGACCCGCACTCCTCCATGTGTCGTTTACTCATCCCTCGTTCATTCCATAGACTCCCATTCACTTATAGCATGAACCAGCTGCAACAAGCTGAAGCGGCCCCATCTCTCTGCATCCACCCCGGTTTCAATTACAGCTCTATGGCCTGTATGTGCATCGCGGTGAGGTGTGTATAAAGAGAGACGGGGGTCTGCAGCAGGTGGGCAACCGTCTGAAGGGGTATGGCGGTCCCTATACGGAACGCCGTATATTGTATTATGGACTGATTACACGTTCTGCTACGCGGGTTTACATCCACCATGCTAGATCTCACGCCCCTTTAAATTTTCCAGGTTTTTCCCGACCTTCCAGAACCCCGGGAGAACTCTGTGACCAGAACCAGGTTCGGCCCAGTTCATCCTTGGTTGTATCACATGAGAAAGTGAGACCTGCCTGCCTCATCATCACCCAGCTCGGCGTTTCCTCTACCCTCTGTCCCAGACAGATGTTCGGTATGTGAGGCTCTCCATCCTGGAGCTCCGTCAGGATGGTGTAGTGCGCCCAGCCTTAAACGGAACCATCACAACCCGACCGCAAACAAATAAACACGCCCAGGAACTAAACTCGACCCTCCTCCTACTCCCAAAACCTCCCAAATCACCCCGCCACACCCAGATCTGACCCCGAGAGGTGTCCAGCCCTGCGCTCAGGAATGCGTGTGCATTCCTCAGGAGAGTTACGCTCGCACTCACACAGCGCGTTCAAAGCCGCCCTCCCCCCGCGTGCGCAGCCCTGCGGCGGTGCTTTCTGAGTGCAGGGAAAAAAGGAGAGGAGAAGAAAAGGAGAGGGAGAGAGAAAAGGAGAGGGAGAGAGAAAGAGGCCCGGGAGTTATCTATTTAAAAGCTCCGGCCGGGACAGGAAGGAAACAGGGAGGGTATCCACGCTCCGTAACCAGGAGCGCACATACACGCCACCCAGACACCGACACCAGCACGACGCCGTCTGAGGCTGAAGCAGGACCTGGACTCGTCATACTGCTCACCCCCAGTTATTATTCCTATTAACATTATTAATATTATTAATATTATTAATAGGCCAATAAGCGACTCCCCTACGTCTGAACCGCACCTGGTATCATGCAATGCCTCCACAAGCACAAACGGCAGCGGTCCAGATGTGGTGGAGGCCTTCCCTGGCACAGTTCCGAGGAGAATTCCCTGTAGGCTGGGATTTTATCCACTGCTGGTAGACCCGTATGACCGTACGCTTCCACACACCTGCAGATTCAGCTACTTCCTTCACACTATGGTCTTTGGCCACGCCCACATGCAGTCCCTCCTTTTAGCCAATCATTAACATCTGCTCTGGAGCCATTTTCCACACATGGAACGAGACATTCCCTGCACTGTAGCACCTCTTCCCAATCTACGGATCCCGTCACTCACACCCCACAGGGGTTGATAGCCTCGTCATCCTCGTGCAGCAGCGCCACCTGCTGGAGCCTGGAGTTACTACCACCTTAAACAGGCAGGGGAAAACATAAGGCCCTATACCTGTTTTGACAAATGGTGTCATATAAAGGACCTACATGGACCACCTTCACTCGGCCTAGCTGACCACACCTTTCAGGTATATATATATATATATATATATATATATATATATATATATATATATATATATATATATATATATATATATATATATATATATATATATATATATATATATATATATATTATATATTCATACATATATAATTTATACATATACATATATAAACACACATATATATATATATACACACATACATACATACATACACATATATACACACACACATACATATACATACATATACATATATACATATATATATATAATGTGTATATATACACAGATTCTACAGTATCACTGTGAACCCCACCTCCCCCCACACACACTCACATCGGCCGAGATAAAGCTTGACCCAGATTCATCCTCTCAGAGATCATATCAGTGGGCTACATAACCACCACCACCCCCACCCCCACCCCCCTGCCGTGATATACCATCTGTTTATCATTCCTTCATCCAACAGCATAATTAAATACTCTGGACAAATCTGTCTACCCATCAGACCTTTACCCCACCGCCGTGCTGCAGTATGGGCCATACCGCAAAAACCACATGACCCGCATACTGATTTCTGATTATTACGTGTGTAGGGTGTTTTGATCTCGGCCTTACAGAGGCTTCGGTTAGTACATCTGACGGGGCACAACATTTCACATGTGTAGAAAACACGTCTAAAGTTAGACCCCCAGAGACCCCCATCACTACTCCAAATACAACTAGCTATGAACAATTCAGTATGTGGCCAAAAGTATGAGGACACCCCTTCCTTATTATTAGAACAGGTAGCGCAGTCATTCAGCCTCCACACACTGGCAGCGGAACGGAGGGTACGGAGGGGCTCCGTGACGCCCTGCTGGAGTTGCCACACCAACAGCTCTGTTATGTAGATGTACTGAAACGCCCTACCCTCCGTTACACCACCCACCACAGAGCTCCAGACCGCCTCGGGAAGCTGCACCAGCTCAGGAACTGTAAGCGTCATGAAGCGGGTTTCCTAAGACCGACTATCCTGGAGGGGTGTAAAGCTCCACCACTCTAGAGCCGTGGAACCGCGTTCTCTGGAGTGATGGACCACACTTCTCTATCTGGCAGCCTGAAGGAGGAATCTGGGTTTGGTGGATGAATCCAGGAGAACGTTCCAGAATGCAGAGCGCTCAAGGGTGAAGTCTGGTGGAGGTTCAAAGGGAATCTTGGACCCTTGGTTCCATCAAAGGGTGGTGTTAATGCTACAGCACACATTCTCTACACTGTTCCAGCTTTACGGTAGAACCGTTTCCTGTTCCAGCATGACCATGTGCATCCCTGTCCACGGAGCCAGCTCCATAAAGACATGGACTGAGGAGTCTGGTGAGGAGGAACTCCGGTGGCCTGCACAGAGCCACCTCGTTAGACCCCATTGGGAAGCTTTGGGAAGAACTGGAACGGTGATTACGGATCCTGAGCTCGCTGTATAGACTGAATGGGCACGAATTCCCCCAGACGCACTGTAGCCTTCCCGGAAGAGCGGAGGCTGTTACAGCCGTTAGTGCCCAAAGTGTTTCCCACAGCGTCCACTCTTAAGCTCATCCCTAACAAATCCCTGCAGAGCAGCAGAATAGCCTGCACATAAATTAGCTTCCCTCTTCCGGAGCGAATCTCCGGCCCCCCCGGCACTCCGCATGGCATTCCCACTCTCCAAGGATCCATTCATCAGTACCAGCAGAAGCTCAATCAGCCCCTCACTGGCAGGGACGAGAGGAGAGCTGAAGAGACTCCTTCCCAAAATAACACTGGTGTCCTTCTGAACCGGGAGGACGAGCACCAACACGCCGCGATTAACACACATTCAGCTGAGACACACGATTATCACACAATCAGGACTGAACCGGGAAAACATTCCGCTCGGAAAAACACTCCATCTCCAGGACCTCGCGTCCCTACACTCTTCAGCTGAGTACACAGAAAGGAAGCACCGCCAACAAAGAACCATTTAACGGACGGTTCTTTAATACAGACATTTAAGTTCAAATAGAGAGAAGAAGGTTCTTCTTAGAACCATATGACCCAGCAAAGAACCATTTAGAACCCTTTACTTAAAGGGTGTCAAGTTAGTTAATCAACAAACACGGTCATTCTGACAGACTGTAATACACTACAGGAAGTGTAGGGGGCGATACGACCCACACGGTCATTCTGACAGACTGTAATACACTACATGAAGTGTAGGGGGCGATGCGACCCACACGCTCATTCTGACAGACTGTAATACACTACAGGAAGCGTAGGGGGCGATACGACCCACACGGCCATTCTGACAGACTGTAATACACTACAGGAAGTGTAGGGGGCGATACGACCCACACGCTCATTCTGACAGACTGTAATACACTACAGGAAGCGTAGGGGGCGATACGACCCACACGCTCATTCTGACAGACTGTAATACGCTACAGGAAGCGTAGGGGGCGATACGACCCACACGCTCATTCTGACGGACTGTAATACACTACAGGAAGTGTAGGGGGCGATACGACCCACACGCTCATTCTGACAGACTGTAATACACTACAGGAAGTGTAGGGGGCGATACGACCCACACGCTCATTCTGACAGACTGTAATACACTACAGGAAACGTAGGGGGCGATACGACCCACACGGTCATTCTGACAGACTGTAACACACTACAGGAAGTGTAGGGGGCGATACGACCCACACGCTCATTCTGACGGACTGTAATACACTACAGGAAGTGTAGGGGGCGATACGACCCACACGCTCATTCTGACAGACTGTATTACACTACAGGAAGCGTAGGGGGCGATATGACTTCTGTTCATTTAAGGTTCCCGTGTTCCTGAGCTGCTTTTAAGGAATCGGAATGTTCCCTTACACTGGACCAGAAAGTAGAGGAGAGAGTGTGTAGGACGTTCTAGACTCTGTGATCCAGAAGATGCCGGAATCATTCCTACCTAAGGAGCAGCCGGGAGCGATGACTGGGCAGATTCTGTGGTGGCCCGGATTTCAGAAGATCAGGGAGTTCTATATTTGCTCGGCTAATTCTGGCAGAGAGATATTTAAGAAAGCGAGGTCAGCTGACCCGGAGAGGAAGCTCTGCCGTGTTTATAGAGGCCTTGACTGACTAACACCTGATTAGTGTTACTCAACCTCCACCCGGCCCAGCCACGCTACACATCCACACAGGTGCACTTTCTGCTGACACCGCTTGTATAATCTCCACACCAAAGCCCTGACCCGACAGAACGGGACGCTCCGGAGCGGCCGGCGAACCCAGGGTCACCATATCCAGGGCCAGCACTGGGCTGCCGAGCCTTTGGGATGAGCTGGAGTGATCCAGAACCTCACCTCACTCATACTCAATCAAATCCTCATAGCAATGTTCCAACATCAGTACCTAACCTCACTAACATGCAATCAAACCCTCACAGCAGCTGTTTCACAAAGCCGATAGGTCAGTATTGATTAACCCTGTTTACTAATGTTTGTGATCACAAGATCAGCCTATCAGTCTTACCGTGCGGCAAAAACAACAGCTGGTGTTAATTTTGCGTAATTTATATTTTTGAATAGATTAACTCCTTTAAAAAAAAAAAAAAAAAAAAAACCCCAGCAGATGACCCCTATTAAGTTTGGTATATATGTACATTAATTTATTTATTGATTTATGTTGTATTTTAATTGTATTTATTTAATTAATTTTTATTTTCTCATTTTTCTCATATTTTAATTTTTTCTTTTATTAATTAATTAATTTTATTTATTTATTTTTATATATAACTTTCTTCCATTGTCTAACAAGAGCTTATTATACTCGGCTTGGGCACTTTGACCCCAAAAAAAAAACAAAACACATACATAGAAACGTAGAAAAAAAAAAGTAATAAATAAATAAATAAATACATAAAACCAAAAAGCAAAAAAGGTAAACTAAACAAACCGAACGATTTCACATCATCAGTCTCACCACGTGGTAAGAGAGTGGTGTATTTGTTGTGCTGCTTTAAATCAGGTTCAGGGTTTTTGCCCTACACGGTGTGTGCCATGTTACCCCACTGAGACCTCTAATTAGCAGCAGATCATAAATTATTCAAGCTCCTCTATTATCTTCATCTTTGATGATCCAACCTTTCGCCCGCAGAGCAAACGCAGCCACAATTCCACATACCGGGAAAAAACCCAAAAGAAGAATAAGGTTTATAAACAGACGAGTAGAAACACTAACAGTACTGCTTTAATCTGCACACTACTCTTCCCGCCTTTACTGCCCCACCCCCTCTACTGCCCCACCCCCTTTACTGCCCCTCCAATAACAAAGCCAAACAGACTCAAAACAGCTCTCTATCTGGATCTTCAACACAAGATTACATTTTTAGGTACACCAACATTTAGATCGTAATACACTACAGCAAGTGTAGGGGGCGATATGACTCGCACGCTCATTCTGACAGACTGTAATACACTACAGGAAGTGTAGGGGGCGATATGACTCGCACGCTCATTCTGACAGACTGTAATACACTACAGGAAGTGTAGGGGGCGATATGACCCACACGGTCATTCTGACAGACTGTAATACACTACAGGAAGTGTAGGGGGCGATACGACCCACACGCTCATTGACAGACTGTAATACACTACAGGAAGTGTAGGGGGCGATACGACCCACATGCTCATTCTGACAGACTGTAATGCACTACAGGAAGCGTAGGGGGCGATACGACCCACATGCTCATTCTGACAGACTGCAATACACTACAGGAAGCGTAGGGGGCGATACGACCCACACGGTCATTCTGACAGACTGTAATACACTACAGGAAGCGTAGGGGGCGATATGACCCACACGGTCATTCTGACAGACTGTAATACACTACAGGAAGCGTAGGGGGCGATATGACCCACACACTCATTCTGACAGACTGTAATACACTACAGGAAGCGTAGGGGGCGATACGACCCACATTCGACAGACTATAATACACTACAGGAATACGACCCACACCGTGATTCTGACAGACTGTAATACACTACAGGAAGCGTAGGGGGCGATACGACCCACACCGTGATTCTGACAGACTGTAATACACTACAGGAAGTGTAGAGGGCGATACGACCCACACGCTCATTCTGACAGACTGTAATACACTACAGGAAGCGTAGGGGGCGATACGACCCACACCGTGATTCTGACAGACTGTAATACACTACAGGAAGCGTAGGGGGCGATACGACCCACACCGTGATTCTGACAGACTGTAATACACTACAGGAAGTGTAGGGGGCGATACGACCAACACGCTCATTCTGACAGACTGTAATACGCTACAGGAAGTGTAGGGGGCGATGTAAAGTTCTTGTTGTGGAGATGTGAGGCTTTGCTCAGACTCTGATCTCCAGACAGGAAGCTGTGGGATATGGGCCCTTTAAATCTCGCATGCAGAGCAGAAATGAGGCGAGACCTGTGATGCGTGTGTGCGGTGGGCTTAACTCTTCAAACCTGTCTCCTCCACCTGACCACCTCCACCCCCGCACCTCCCAGCCCTCAGCAGACAGTCCATACTGTGTTTTAATCAGCACGGCCATCTGCTGAGGGGCAGGAAGAGTTACAGCCGCTTCCTTTAGATCCACCAGCTTACAGACAAACACACAGCTCCACCCCTCCCCCACCCGAAACCTGGAGCCGGAGGAGAACCATCCACTCAGACAGGCTTGAAGAGGCATGTCACACGTGTTCCAGCTTTCATGGAATTATACAAACACAACATTCGAGTGTGGGTGTGTCCACCGCATAAGCCCCTCCCCCTCCCACATTAGAGGGACCCTTTCTGCAAATCTCCCCGCACGCCTTCAGCTCAGCAAAACCACCAGCGCCCGCAGAGGAGCAGCCGGGCAGACGAGGAGAGGACGTGACGAGCTACTGGCTCTTACCTGCGGCAGGGCGGAGTTGAGCTGCCGCTGCAGGGAGTCTCTTTCGTGGCTGACCTCGTGCAGCTTGCCCTGCGTGAGTCCCAGGTTCTCCTGGGTTTCTCTCAGGGTGTCCAGAAGTCTGTCGCGCTCCTCCAGCATAGAGACCATCAGAGACTCAAAGTGCCCCTCGGAGTCCGACTGCAGGGGGGATCCGGACCCCCGCTCGCCCCCATTACTCCCCACCTCCGCCTCACTAATGGTGGGCATCACCTCGCACATCATCTGGAAGACAGAAGGGAAAAAGGGAGTGAATAAAAAACTGATATTTTATTATTCTAATTACTCACAGTGTAGGAGAACACACACGGCCACCACACGAGACATGCGGGCGATTGGGAAAGTCTAACACTCGGCCGCACACGTGACGTAAGCAGGGACGGGTCTTATCTCTGTACCTGACTGACCCAACACCACCATTACAGACCTCCAGCGAGCAGTGGTGTCCTCCATGAGTCCTCCTGTTAGTGCAGCACCATCTGCAGACGGCTGCACCACGCAGGACTACATGCACACAGACCGTTACCACGACTGTCCTTAACACCACGTCACCGTCACCAAAGACTGCAGTGGTGTCGTACCAGACTGTCATGGAGGGACTCAGAATGGCAGCGGGTCATCTTCAGTGACGAGTCCCGCTTTAGTCTTGGTGGAGACGCCCAACGAATCCGTGTGGAGGCACCGTGGTCAGCACCGAGATGGACGGTCTGTCGTCACACGTCCAGAAGACCTGGTGTCCCTCCACCTCCACCCCTACCGCACCATCTGCAGGAACTGTGTGAGGATGTTCAAGCTGCATGGTATGGATTATCACAGGACTCCATTAGGAACCTCTACAGCTCCATACCGAGACGTCTGGCGTGTTGGGTTAGTGTTCCTGGTGACCTTTATCTTCAGGGCGGACGCTGCTGTGCTCACACAGGCGGGTGGAGCCTTGGTACAGACGGTCTCGTCTGCTGTGGTGAAGAACTGAGGAACATCTAACCCAACAAACTGACTCAACTGAGCCACACGCGCTCCAGAGCCAGACAGGCTGTTACTGTGCCTTTAAGACGTATGTAAATGAGCTCTGTTTGGATTGGCTGCCTTACACTGAGCCTCACATAGAAAGCAGCTTCCCATTGTATTGGAGACATACAGAAAACCCATGTTGGGTCCCGTACAGAACCATGTTCAAGGTTCTACTGTCTATAGAACCATGCATACATAGAACCATAATGCAGCACACTCGCCCTCAATCTGCAAAACCATTCCACCGTGAAAATAGTGCTTCAGGTTTCTATCTAGAACCCGTGCTTTTACTACAGAACCGAGGGAACCGACCGTGCGACCGGATTAGGAACGCTGTCTCCTGAGGAGCCACGGCGGTGACGATCGGAGCGGTGTGAAAAAGCCCAGCCCCGGTGCTCACTCAGCAGCTCGGGAAGTCTCCAGCAGTCTCCGTAATCTCCCCCTCACTCCAGGCCTGACGCCTCTATCAGCCTCCCAAACACAGCAGCCGCTTATTTACACTATGGATCCCGGAACGACCTGCTACGTGGACAAGCGAACGATCTAGTGCTGACGTTCCAAAGTACATCCACATTCCAGCCGGCTGAGGAAATGACGAAGGTCAGAGATATTAACCTGCACCAGGAGAACCTTTAAAGGAACCGCCTGGCACAGAGGGAGAGTCCCGTTAAAGGGCCCGTACGCGCCACTTTCACTTTTAACCCGCTCAGAAACCCTGTGAGGTTAGGAGAGGATACAATCCGTGTTTCACACAGCTATGGTTTTAAACCCTCTCCAAACAGGCTCAGGGTTAAACCGGCTCAGGACTGTTTAAGCAGGATCAGCTAGGGTTGAAGTGGGCTCGGTTTTAAACAGCCTTGGGTTGGGCTCAGCGGGCTCGGGTTCACACAGGGTCAGAACACAAACAGGCCCGGGTTTAAATGGGCTCAGCAGTTAGCGAGCCTGGGTTTAAGTGGGCCCGGGCTTAAGGGGTTTAAACGGGCTCCTGTTTCACCGGGCTTAGGTTTAATTAGGCTGTGTGGTTAAAACTGACATGCAAATGAGCTCTGATCTGATTGGCAGGCTCATTCAAAGAGCAGAAACACAGTGCAGCATAAAATCAAACGGGTCATTAAAGGGCTAGCTCTGCATAAAACGGAATGTACCATTAAAGGACGGGTCTGGCATTAAATGGAACGTACCATTACCGGGCTGGGTCTGGCATAAAACGGAACGTACCATTACCGGGCTAGCTCGGCATAAAATGGAACGTACCATTATCGGGCTAGCTCGGCATAAAATGGAACGTACCATTACCGGGCTAGCTCGGCATAAAATGGAACGTACCATTACCGGGCTAGCTCGGCATAAAATGGAACGTACCATTACCGGGCTAGCTCGGCATAAAATGGAACGTACCATTACCGGGCTAGCTCGGCATAAAATGGAACGTACCATTAGCGGGCTAGCTCGGCATAAAATGGAACAGACCATTAAAGGACGGGTCTGCCATAAAACAGAATGTACCATTAAAGGACAGGTCTGGCATTAAATGGAATGTACCATTATCGGGCTAGCCCGGCATAAAATGGAATGTACCATTATAATGTACCATTACCAAGCTAGCTCAGCATAAAATGGAAAGTACCATTATCGGGCTAGCTCAGCATAAAATGGAACGTACCATTACCGGGCTAGCTCGGCATAAAATGGAACAGACCATTAAAGGACGGGTCTGCCATAAAACAGAATGTATCATTAAAGGACAGGTCTGGCATTAAATGGAATGTACCATTATCGGGCTAGCCCGGCATAAAATGGAATGTACCATTATAATGTACCATTACCAAGCTAGCTCAGCATAAAATGGAAAGTACCATTATCGGGCTAGCTCAGCATAAAATGGAAAGTACCATTATCGGGCTAGCTCAGCATAAAATGGAATGTACCATTACCAGGCTAGCAACGTCTTTGAAGGCCTAGTTTGGCATAAAATGGGACGTACCATTAATGGCCTAGTTTGACATAAAATGGGAAAAACAGGCTAAAACTGGATAGTTTGCCGTAAAACGTACCACTAAGCGTCTAGTTTGCCAATCTAACATCATTAAAGAGCTAATTTAGAATAAAATGGAACAAACTATTAAAGGACCATTTCAAAATGAACTCAAACGTACCGTGGACTAGTTCGACATTTAATGGACTGCACTATTAAAGACAGAACGGACCTTTAAAGGGCTAGTTCAGAATAAAATGGAACGTTCCATAAACCCTACTTCAGGGCCTATTCATATTTATCTGAGGTTTACTCCTTCAGTTTCAGCACTGAAGCTACGAAGCTAATGGAGCTAACAGGTGGTGGAAGCTTACACCTCCTGAGTTAACACGGTGATGAGTGTGAGGATCGGTTTTTAGTCCATGTTTATGAATAACAGTGAATCATACGGAGTCGGAAAACACAGAGTCAGAAACCACAGAGTTGAGTCGAGTCTATTAGGGATTAATGAACATCTCCACACGCACTGACACTGGTGAAGCAGTTAGCATGAGCGGGTGGATGGGGAGGAGGGTTTACCCTGAGCTGCCATCCTGTAGAAACTATAAACAACGCCTGAGATCATGTGAGGTGGATCTGGCCCAGATTTAAAGACGCAGGGGAAGCGCCGAGGTCAACAAATCAGAACACTTATCACCAACCATGGCAAAGCCACTTCCTCTCAGAAACCGCCGCGCTCAGCTGCAGGAGGCCAGAACCTCTTTCACTATGAACTCCTCCTCGCCGCAGACTCACCCCGCGTACTACAGCTTAGTTACGATGGACGTGTGCAACGTGTGACTGTTGTGCACCCTCCTACAGGACAGCTCCACCAACCTGTTCCCAAAATTCCACAGGAGAGATATTCCATGCTAGTACGACGTGCAGTCAGTGTTGGTGAATGGAACCAGACGTCTGCCTCTAAAAGCTCCCTAACAGAAAGTGACTAGACGAGGTGGTTTTGAATACAGGCAGGAATACACGCTGCAGGGCGCAAATAAACTTAGTATCATTCCAGGTTTTCCAGATTTTCCCATCATCAACATTCCATATCCCAACTTGGAAGCTATATATAGGTGCTTGGATAGTACATACAGGGTCAGTGTGTAGACAGGGTGACCGCTGGTTACCACCACCACCACCACAGTAGAGAACACCGTCATCCGAACCACCTCACACCAAACCTTCCCTGAATGACATCCGACTTGGGAATTCTGAAACTTGACTGGGGTTCCCCTTTCAGCTGTCTGTAATGCATTTCTATTAGAGGTGGGAGCAAACTCTGCAGAACAGCACGTGGTTCTAATGTACGTTAATGTAAACAGCGAACTCTCGGGAGAGTGTAGCCGTGCAGCCGTAAACCCCGCCCCCCCATCATCAAAGCGTGGATACAGTATTAACGGCCGGAGGGGGAGGGAACCTAACCTAATTTCGCCTTGGCAAATGGACTGCGATGTTGCTACGCACCCATAAGGAGGTCAAACGCAGGCAGCTTTACAATAGTGATGCAGAGGGTGGGGGTGGGGGGCTCCTATCTCCAGCTCAAGCGTGCAGAATTGACAGATGGCACCTGCGGGATACCTGGGAGTCATGTGACTTCTGAGCATCACAGCAGCCAATCAGCGTCGAGCCACACTCACCTTTCCAGCACACTAGTCCAGCGTGCCTGATGCACTGAATAGGGCTGAACTGGCCCCTAAAGTGGCACCTGAGCAGCGTTTAAGGGCCGACAGCCACACCAGAGTGACAACCGAAGACGAAATGAGACCGGTCAGACATTTTAAAGCAAAGACAGTTAGTGTAGAGGTTTGGTATGTGTGGTTTGTGAGTGAAAAGCCCAAAAAAATGAGCAGGAATGCAAAAATTTACCTCAGAATTCCCAAAAATTAACCCAAAACTGCATGTATGGCCTGCAGGACCTGTGTTTACCTTGGCAGATTTGATGTGGTCGTTGCCTGTAGGCTTAAATCCAATCTAATAACCAGACCAGGAGCGTGTTTAGTGATCAGGCCTTTCAGATGAAGCTTCTCCTGCCAGCCATCCAATCCACTGAACCCATCCAGACTGGATTCACAGCACGGACCACCTCATATGTAGATCCAAACTGGGAAAAACGACCAGCTCTCAGTCACTGGGACACATTTTATTCTAGAAACAACACAGTTTTCCTTCATTTACTCCAACAGGGACGCATAGGGATCCATAAAAACCGGGAATAATCCAGCAGCCGATATTATCTACACTTTAGAACCATTCTCAGGCCGGGTCTGAGGGAAAACCAGAGACATGTCATCACTAAAGCCTGCTGTAAACTGAATTAACTGCGGCTGGAGGCCAGTTCAGCAGCTCGGGTCAGCCGAACACCGGGCGAAAGTGCGCCTGCTCCACTTGTGGACCTCCAGGCCGGCGCTCAGGGCAGTACAATCCAAAACAAAGCGGGTAGAAATCCTGGAGTTTAGTTGTTTAGCTGGTGCTGAGCCGAGCCGCCATCCTCCTCCTCCTCCTCCTCCTCAGATTTCGAGGAGAAAAGCAGAGCCGAGCCAGAGGAGAGAGGGAGCGGGGAAGGGAAAAAGCGTCGAAAACCACCGAAACCTCCCGCTAAAGCCCCGGAACCCGACTTTCCCCCTTCCGGAGCGATGCTGTCCTGAGTTCCGGCCGGTAAATCCCGTAAACAAGGCCGAGAACCCCGCTTTTTTCGGCCTTTATAACTCGCTCCGCTCCCGCGGCTCCTCCAGTTTCCTGCTCTCCCGAAAAGTCCGTGCGTGATGACGCGGCCGACGTGCGTGGTCCTGACGTCAGCGCGTCGCCAGCGAAGTAGCGTACGTGGCCTGCTGAGGAAAATGGCCTCCGACGGGCCACTGCAGGGAGCAGCGCTGGTAGTCTGTAGGTTCATTCTCCTCTCCAGCTGCTGAAGGAGAGCGTATCAGCGGTCTCGTCCTCTAATTTAAATCATCAGCTCATTCCTCAAAGCCACTACGAAGGCTGGAGGCACGACAGATGTACAGGAGCGGGACATTTATCAATCATTAGGTTCTGTTTACGCTTACCAATATTAGTCCCTGTTTACATTCATCCATTACATTACACCCTGTGCACATTTATCAATCATATAAGGCAATGTTTACATTTATTAATCATATCCATGTTAATAATTACTAATATCAGGCCCTGTTCACATTTATCCATTATATTAGACACTGTTTACATTTCCCAGTCATGTTAGACCCTGTTTACATTCATCCATTATATTAGACCCTGTTCACATTTATCAATCATATAAGAGATTGTTTACATTTTTCAGTCATATAGGCCATGTTTAAATTTATACATTAGGCCCTGTTTACATTTATTAATCATATCAGTTTATAATTACTAATATTAGACCCTGTTTACTTTATCCATTATATTAGACCCTGTTTACATTGATCAGTCAAATTAGACCCTGTTTACAGATGGAATTAGCATATCTGTCCATGACTATCTTATTGTGGTGATCAGGGCTGGCTTTCCCAGAAGCATCATGGCACAAAAACGCTTCTTAAATAGTAGAACATCACACTCAACTTACAGCTCTACCTGTTAAAATGATCTTAACGCTAAGACCAGAGCCCTGATCATCCAGGTTAAATGTTGCTTCTGCATCCTGATATCTATTAAACCATGTAGATAATATAATCACACTGGTGTGGCTAGAAAACAAGACTCGGGTCAGCTTGGTGTTGGTCTGATGCAGCTTTAGGTCCTACTCACCAGCTTACCATTTAAAACAGCCCAGTTAGAGAGCGTATATGGGTCCGCTGGAATAAGTTCGCCACCCCAGTGACTGTTTACCACTGCTAAATCACCCTTTGGCCACCCAGCTTACCCACTGTCCTGTGTACAGCAACATTCTGTCTAATACTAACCCATAATAGTGGCTCATCTTTAGTCTCAGTTGAACAGCTTAAAAGTTAATATCCATGTCGATCTGAATTTGGAGAAAACTGTCTGAGGACTGTTTTTGCTAGCCATTAGAGTTTTAGCAATCAGCATGAATCAAAAATCAAAAATTAATTAAATAAATATAAATTTTTACGCTGATCATGTATTTGTGCACAATAATAGACCACAGAATGAAAAGCTCATAGAGATCCCCCATGGTAAACTACTCCTCCAGGGTCAGTAGGAGTTCCCCCCTTTAGTCCTCCACTGGAGTAACAGTACTAAAGTATGTACCTTCAGATGTACTTAAGTATGGAGAGTAACAGTACTAAAGTATGTACCTTCAGATGTACTTAAGTATGGAGAGTACCAGTACTAAAGTATGTACCTTCAGATGTACTTAAGTATGGAGAGTACCAGTACTAAAGTATGTACCTTCAGATGTACTTAAGTATGGAGAGTACCAGTACTAAAGTATGTACCTTCAGATGTACTTTAGTACTGTTACTCTCCATACTTAAGTACATCTGAAGGTACATACTTTAGTACTGTTACTCTCCATACTTAAGTATGTACCTTCAGATGTACTTAAGTATGGAGAGTAACAGTACTAAAGTATGTACCTTCAGATGTACTTAAGTATGGAGAGTAACAGGAGCATGGTTTATTAGGGCTCTAATGTTCTATTATCATTTCTGGAACAGGACTCTTCATCAGCTCAGTGTAGGTGAAGAGACTCTAGTGTCTCTCAGTCCACCAGTCTTTAATAGAAGCTCATTCATTAGTCTGACACTGACGTCTGTTCACATCATCATCAGCACAGAACACTGAAGGAGAACCGGTTCCGTTAGCTAGAACCAAGCTCTGTCCAACAGGTCAAACAAGCTCAAAAAAGTGAGCACTGTAGCCTCACTGGACTCACTTCACGCTTCCTTCGTTTGGACATGTTCTGTGTTTTTGCTCACGTTAAACAAAACGAGACACTCTCACATCAAAGGATTGATCAGGTGGTCCAGATGTGGTGGGTGCCTTCCCTGGCACAATTCCGAGGAGAATTCCCTGTAGACTGGGATTGTAGCCACTGCTGGTAGACCCGTATGCACTGTAGCACCTCTTCCCAATCTATGGATCCCGTCACCCACACCCCACAGGGGTTTATAGCCCCATCATCCTCGTGCAGCGCCATCTGCAGGAGCCTGAAGGTACTACCACCTTAAACACACGAGGGGACTCATTGTTTTATGTCAGTCTTGAAGGTCTGAGGACAGGTTGGATAATGGTCCTGAACTATTCATTGACCATTTATTTAATGCTGCTGACTGAGTCATGTGGCCCTTTGGGCTGATCTCCATCAGAGGCTGTTTAGATTCCGGAATGATACTCGGTAATGGAGCAGGAGGCAAACGGAGGTCTCAGAACATCTCTGGACCTCGGTGTAAACTGACTGTGTTGTCATTTCTGTGGTGTAATTGGCTGTGTCTGTTATCCTTTGCATCCTGTTGGGTGTGAATAATTGATGGCAGAGGGACTCTGAGAAATTCCCCAGTCAATCAGCGGCGGGTCTGCTGGCCTGCTTCTGATCTCCGACTGTTCGGTGGAGCTTGTGTAGTGATACAGCCCTTTATCACAGCTGGGCTACTACTAGCACCGTTTACCAGGGCATTAACCCTTCACCAGCAGATCAAACAGCCCCTACAGTGCAGCTACATGACAGCCAACACCTTTAATGAAGAGCTAGTACTAAATGTTCTGCAGGTAGAACCTTAATTCCTGAATCATGACGATCAAGCACCAAACTGTACAATGACTGGCAGCAGTGTTCATTCAGCAGGTGTCATCTTTTCTACATCTAATTTATTTATTTTGTTTATTTGATTTATTTTATTAAAGGTGTTTGACCATTCTAATTCAGGAAAAATCAATAAAATAAAGTTTTTACCTGCAGAATTTCTATTCCTATCACTTTATTTAAGGTGTTTGAACATTTTAATTCAGGAAAAATCAATAAAATATCATTTTTATCTGCTGAACTTCTATTCCTATCACTTTATTGGAGGTATTTGATTGTTATAATTTAGACAAATCAATAAAATAAAGTTTTTACCTGCAGAATTTCTATTCCTATCACTTTATTTAATGTGTTTGAACATTCTAATTCAGGAAAAATCAATAAAATAATGTTTATATCAGCAGAATTTCTAGTGTTATCACTTTATTGAGGGTATTTGATCCCTCTAATTCAGGAAAAATCTATAAAATAAGATCTATATCTGCGAAACTATTACATTTCCTGTAAATTAGTTGTTTGTTTTAGTATTTTTTTAAAAATACTTTCATTTCACAGTTCTGTATGTCAGCTGTTGCTGCGAGTCATTTGACCCTTCCGATGGTTTTTGTGCAGTGTACTTCTGAACATGGAGGAATTAATGTTGCCCAGTTTCCAAGTAACTGCTTTGGCCTTGTAGCTCGAGTCCAGAACTGCGTTTGCCGTAAAAGGGAACCTGTGTAAACTTTTGGCCAGACTGTCCCTTTAACCCCCACCACCACATGCCATGTGCCCACTCTGGTGTTGCCCTTTGACCCCTAACTTTCATTCTCCTGTCCAGCCTGGATACACTGTGGGGCTCTTCTCACTTCCACCAGCACTGACAGCTCACAGGGAGGTCAGGAATGTCCCGGAGCTCAGACCTGTCGCTCCGACGAAAGACAAACAGCAAAGCCCTCAGTTACTTCAGTGACGGGTTCTGGAATTCTCCACCTGAGAACCTCAGGGAGGGATCCTTAAGGAACAAATCCTGAAAAAAACCCAGCATAATTAAACAGTTCAGATCAGAGTCAAGCAGAGTGGTGTATAACTCGGTTCTAGATACAGTCAGATCTCCTCCCAGTAGTGGTGAAGGTAACCAGGCGTCCCCTCTAAAAGCTCCCTCACAGGAAGTTCCTACATGAGGTGGTTCTGAATACGCTGCCTGATGTCTGAGACGCTGTTTATGATAGTGTGGAGAAGATCTCAGCCTTAAACTCCATTCATGGTGGAGGGATACATGCTGCAGGGCGCTGTGAGGTCAAATAGTCCCCCAAAGGAACTCAGTATTTCCAGGTTTTCCAGATTTTCATCATCAACATTCCATACACACTCAGAAGGCATGTGTAGGTTCACTGGTGGTTCTAGATAGTCAAAAAAGTGTCTGTATGTGTGTTGTAGCCTCTGACACACTAAAAGGACAGACTTACTGAGCACCAGCTGTATCTACACATGGCACACCTATGTAACATTCGTATTAGTTTATGGTCTGTCTGTCTGCCTGTCTATCTATCTGTCTATCTTGTTCATAAATCAATCAAATACAAATGGCCAGCCTACAGTCCCAAAATAAACACAGCCTGACACCTAGTGGTCATACAGAGTTATTACAGGTATAACAGTCTGTATAGGGAGTTGAATATTAGAAATATAGTGGAGGTACAGGTGAAGGTGGAGCTGGAGGTTGCGGGTAAAGACACAGCAAAGGTCTTCTCATCTGCCCTTGCAATCTGAGCAGAAACTGAGCAGATATTTATGATGTGGGTGTATCTAAAAGTTGATTACGTATGTCAAAATTAATCTTGTATTATTAAACTGTCAGCATTTAAAGAAAACAGACTGTGGTTATTCCATAGTAATGGCCTAGTGACACCTCAGCATCTGGGTATTCCATAGCAACGACCTAGCAACACCTGAGCACATTAGTATCTTCCCAGGTATTCCGTAGCAACGACCTAGCAACAGATTAGCATCTTCCCGGGTATCCCATAGCAACGGCCTAGCAACACCATAGCATCTTCCTGGGTATTCCATAGCAACGGCCTAGCAACACCTTAGCATTTTCCCGGGTATTCCGTAGCAACAGCCTAGCAACAACTTAGCGTCTTCTCGGGTATTCCATAGCAACGGCCTAGCAACACCTTAGCATTTTCCCGGGTATTCCATAGCAACGGCCTAGCAACACCTTAGCATCTTTCCCAGGTATTCCATAGCAACGGCCTAGCAACACCTTAGCATCTTCCCGGATATTCCATAGCAACGGCCTAGCAACACCTTAGCATCTTTCCCAGGTATTCCATAGCAACGGCCTAGCAACACCTTAGCGTCTTCCCAGGTATTCCATAGCAACGGCCTAGCAACACCTTAGCATCTTCCTGGGTATTCCATAGCAACTGCCTAGCAACACCTTAGCATCTTCCTGGGTATTCCATAGCAACGGCCTAGCAACACCTTAGCATCTTCCTGGGTATTCCATAGCAACGGCCTAGCAACACCTTAGCGTCTTCTCAGGTATTCCATAGCAACGGCCTAGCAACACCTTAGCATCTTCCCGGGTATTCCATAGCAACGGCCTAGCAACAACTTAGCGTCTTCCTGGGTATTCCATAGCAACGGCCTAGCAACACCCTAGCATCTTCCCGGATATTCCATAGCAACGGCCTAGCAACACCTTAGCATTTTCCCGGGTATTTCATAGCAACGGCCTAGCAACAACTTAGTGTGTTCTCGGGTATTCCATAGCAACGGCCTAGCAACACCTTAGCATTTTCCCGGGTATTCCATAGCAACGCCCTAGCAACAACTTAGCATCTTCCCGGATATTCCATAGCAACGGCCTAGCAACACCTTAGCGTCTTCCCGGATATTCCACAGCAACAGCTCAGTAACACCTCAGCATCTTCCCGGATATTCCATAGCAACGGCCTAGCAACACCTTAGCATCTTCCCGGATATTCCATAGCAATGGCCTACCAACACCTTAGCATCTTCCCGGGTATTCCATAGCAACGGCCTAGCAACACCTTAGCGTCTTCCCGGATATTCCACAGCAACAGCTCAGTAACACCTCATCATCTTCCCGGATATTCCACAGCAACAGCTCAGTAACACCTCATCATCTTCCCGGATATTCCACAGCAACAGCTCAGTAACACCTCATCATCTTCCCGGATATTCCATAGCAATGGCCTACCAACACCTTAGCATCTTCCCGGATATTCCATAGCAATGGCCTACCAACACCTTAGCATCTTCCCGGATATTCCATAGCAACGGCCTAGCAACACCTTAGCATTTTCCCGGGTATTTCATAGCAACGGCCTAGCAACAACTTAGTGTGTTCTCGGGTATTCCATAGCAACGGCCTAGCAACACCTTAGCATTTTCCCGGGTATTCCATAGCAACGCCCTAGCAACAACTTAGCATCTTCCCGGATATTCCATAGCAACGGCCTAGCAACACCTTAGCGTCTTCCCGGATATTCCACAGCAACAGCTCAGTAACACCTCAGCATCTTCCCGGATATTCCATAGCAACGGCCTAGCAACACCTTAGCATCTTCCCGGATATTCCATAGCAATGGCCTACCAACACCTTAGCATCTTCCCGGGTATTCCATAGCAACGGCCTAGCAACACCTTAGCGTCTTCCCGGATATTCCACAGCAACAGCTCAGTAACACCTCATCATCTTCCCGGATATTCCACAGCAACAGCTCAGTAACACCTCATCATCTTCCCGGATATTCCACAGCAACAGCTCAGTAACACCTCATCATCTTCCCGGATATTCCATAGCAATGGCCTACCAACACCTTAGCATCTTCCCGGATATTCCACAGCAACAGCTCAGTAACACCTCATCATCTTCCCGGATATTCCATAGCAATGGCCTACCAACACCTTAGCATCTTCCCGGATATTCCATAGCAATGGCCTACCAACACCTCAGCATCTTCCCGGATATTCCATAGCAACGGCCTAGCAACACCTTAGCATCTTCCCGGATATTCCATAGCAATGGCCTACCAACACCTTAGCATCTTCCCGGGTATTCCATAGCAACGGCCTAGCAACACCTTAGCGTCTTCCCGGATATTCCACAGCAACAGCTCAGTAACACCTCATCATCTTCCCGGATATTCCACAGCAACAGCTCAGTAACACCTCATCATCTTCCCGGATATTCCACAGCAACAGCTCAGTAACAATCTTTCCCGGATAGCATAGCATGGCCTAACACCTCATCATCTTCCCGGATATTCCATAGCAATGGCCTACCAACACCTTAGCATCTTCCCGGATATTCCACAGCAAACAGCCTAGTAACACCTCATCATCTTCCCGGATATTCCACAGCAACAGCTCAGTAACACCTCATCATCTTCCCGGATATTCCATAGCAATGGCCTACCAACACCTTAGCATCTTCCCGGATATTCCATAGCAATGGCCTACCAACACCTTAGCATCTTCCCGGGTATTCCATAGCAACGGCCTAGCAACACCATAGCATCTTCCCGGGTGTTCCATAGCAACAGCCTAGCAACACTTCAGCATCTTCCCGGGTATCCCATAGCAACAGCCTAGCAACACCTTAGCATCTTCCTGGATATTCCATAGCAACGGCCTAGCAACACCTCAGTGAAGAACCTGAGGAGAACCACAGTGAAGAACCTGAGGAGAACCACAGTGAAGAACCCAAGGAGAACCGCTTAGAACCCGTTACTACCTTCACTCTCTCTGATGATCAGTGTTCAGTATCTCAGGATGTAAACATGCTCACTGATGATCTCACTGTTTACCAGTGAAGCTCTGAACATCTATCCACATAGCCAGCACAGCTTAAACCACTCAGCGCCTGAGGAAGGGGACGAGGAACAGCGTCCAGGAACAGCGGCCCATAGAAGGATGTGATCCGACTAAACCTCTCTATTTTTAGACTGATGGGAATGATAACGAGAGGAATTCCGACTTTCTATAATTACCTTGATGGCTGCACAAACTCCCGGCCTGTTTATGGAATCCTGCCTCACACTCAGACTGCGTCTTCTACAGCTGCTGTGCAGAAGTCCCTTCAGTTTATCCAATTTCCAAATGACATTCCGATCACATCCTACATATTCCAAGTACTGCACTGTCTGCTTATGGTATATCTCTGTGTACACATACATTCACTCGTGGTCAAAGGAAGAGCAGGACAAAGAGCTGCGCCCTGAAGGAATCCACTGACAGGAGTGAACCCTGGTGTGTAGGTGTGACATGGTGAGACATACTAATGATTCAGTTTTCACACTCAACCGCACATGTGACGTAGGCAAGGGCGGGTCTTATCTCTGTCCCTGACTGACCCAACACCACCATTACAGACCTCCGGCGAGCAGTGTTGTCCTCCATGAGTCCTCCTGTTATTGCAGCACCATCGGCAGACGGCTGCACCACGCAGGACTACATGCACACAGACCGTTACCACGACTGTCCTTAACACACAAACTCACCGTCACCAAAGACTGCATGGTGTCGTACCAGACTGTCATGGAGTGACTCAGAATGGCAGCGGGTCATCTTCAGTGACGAGTCCCCGCTTTTAGTCTTGGTGGAGTACGCCCAACGAATCCGTGTGTGGAGGCACCGTGGTCAGCACCAAGATGAAAACAGTCTCCTGTTCACCACGTCCAGAAGACCTGGTGTCCCCTCCACCTCCACCCCTACCGCACCATCTGCAGGAACTGTGTGAGGATGTTCAAGCTGCATGGGATGGATTATCACAGGACTCCATCAGGAACCTCTACAGCTCCATACCGAGACGTCTGGCGTGTTGGGTTAGCGAACACGGCGGCCCGACGCCATACTGAGAGACAGACTTCTGTATGTGTAGCTCAATAAATATTGATCATATCAGTCTAAATTTATCATTGATTTGTTATTGATCCTGGTCACCTTTATCCTCCTTCCCAACAGCACCGCACTCCCACACCTCCTTCTGGGTCCAGCAGAATTCTGCTGTTGCACATAATTTGATCACCTGTGTGTAAATGTAATAAGGAGGGGAACAAAAGGAATGTCATGTTCCCCAGACCTATGGCTCACGTCGTTCTCCTGTCTCACGGTGGAGATACGAGGTTTCGGTAGTGGTAGTATGGAGTACAGCTCTAAACCAGCAGGGAGACACAGACGGGCGGTTGTGTTTGAAGACGGGAGGTTTATTTATCCCTGCTGTACATCAGCATCAAATAATATAAATTATTATTAAACAAGTTATTTACAAACAAAACCATCGGCGTAGCAAACAGGTGTAGAGCGGTATAAACAGAAGACCCTGTATTTCACGATTAGAGTCATGTGACTCAGTTAGGCGTGTAAATGATTCTGGGTTCGTTGGCGCGTGCCACCCTGAAGAACGCCCATCAGGAGGTGAACAGGGGAGCTAGAACATCAGCTGCAGTTAATAAACATTATGACCCAGAGGATTCATCTCAGCCTCCGTCTCCGCTGACTCGGCACTGGCTCACTCGTATCCGAGTCAGAGCCCTCAGACTACCGCGCTACATGTTAGCATCCAAACTACAAAGCTCCTAATAACATGATTAATAAAGCTGTTAGCCTGCTAGCGTAGCTGAAGCTAGCATTCAATGTTAGCTAGTGTGGTGCTAGTTGGGTATGAGTGCTAGCTTAGCTCCAAAGCTAACATCCGCACACAGTACGGGTTCTCTCCTTCAGCTTGGTGTTGGGAAAGTTGGATTATCTGGAATCTGCTTAGGCCCAACCCAACCACACCCCAACCCAAGCTCCTCCTGCCTTTGTCCACCTTACATACACAGTACAGAGCTCCTCCTGTCTTTCTCCACCTTAATACACTGCCTTTTCTCCACCCTAAATAACAGTACAGAGCTTCCTCCTGTCTTTTCTTTGTCCACCTTCAAAACGCACAGTATGGGAGCTCCCTCCTGCCTTTCTCCACCTTAAACGCACAGTCATGAGCTCCCTCCTGCCTTTCTCCACCTTAATATCCACAGTATCAGAGCTCCTCCTGCCTTTCTCCACCAAATTATAAATAAACACTACGAGCTCCTCCTGCCTGTTCTCCAAACCCCTAACTAGATACACATTACGGAGCCCCTTCCTGCCTTTCCTCGCACCTTAAATACCAGTGCAGAGCTCCTCCTGCTTTAAACAGTACCGAGCCTCTCCACCTTTCTAAATATACAGTACAGAGAGCTCCTCCTGGCCTTTCTCCACCTTAAATACACAGTACAAGAGCTCCTCCTGCCTTTCTCCACCTTAACGATAACCCAGTACAGAGCTCCACCCTAATACATTAGTTACTGATCTCCTCCTGCCTTTCTCCACCTTAAATACCCAGTACAGAGCTCCTCCTGCCTTTCTCCACCTTAAATACCCAGTACAGAGCTCCTCCTGCCTTTCCTCTGCTCCACCCTTACACAGTACACCCATTGCCTGCCTTCTCACCTAAAAATACACAGTTACAGAGCTCCTCCTGCCTTTCTCCACCTTAAATACACAGTACAGAGGCCCTCCCGGACAAGGGCCTCCTGCCTTTCTACCACCTTAAATACAGACGAGCTCGTACTTCTGGTCTACCCAGTACAGCTGCCTCCTACATTATCTCCAATTTAAATATACTCGACCACCTGCTAAATACAGAAATTAACAGTTCCGAACCTCTGCCAAGAATTCTCCAGATGCAGATTGGCCAAGTTCATAGCAGAAGGTTTGCCTTTCTCCACCCTAAATACCCAGTACAAGAGCCCCTCCGTGCTTTTCTCCACCCTAACACAGTACGAGCCCCTCCCTGCCTTTGTCCACCCTAAATCAGTACATCCTGAGCATATTACGCAACCTCCTGCCTTTTTCCCCTCCCTGCCTTTAAATACACCAGTACAGAGGCCTTTCTCCAACGTGTATACCCACGGATGTAAAGAGCTCCTCCTGCCTTTCTCCACATTACATAGAGTACAAGAGCCCCTCCTGCTTTTACACCCGTAAATACACAGTACAAGAGCCCCTCCTGCCTTTCTCCCACCGTAAAAAATCCAGTTTAAAGTGCTCCAATACACAGTTACCTTGCTCCACTGCCTGAAATATACACAGTACAGAGCCCCTCCTGCCTTCCTCAGACCCTAAATATATTAGTCCAAGTCCGCTTAAAATCAGACACAAACTATACCAGGAGTTAAGTCCCTCTCCTGCCTTTCTCTCAACACCTACTAATATAAGTACCCCTCCTGCCTTTCCTCGTGCTGTACAGTACAGAGCTCCTCCTGCCTTTCTCCACCCTAAATACCCAGTACAGAGTACCACACCAGAGAACTGCGGAAGCGAACCCCAAACCACCCGGGAACAGAGCTCCGTACTCTGGTCTAATCCCGGGATTAACAGCTGCACCACATTTGACCGAAGGTACCAAACTCGCTGAACAAACGTTCCTGGATTCAGAAATTATGTTCCGACTCTGCAGTCGGAATTCTCCAGATGCAGATTGGCCAGCATAGCAGAAGGTTTGGGAGCGAGGGGAAGTCGTGGTGGGAGTACACAGAAACGATAGAGCTGCTGCCTGTTCACCCCAGCCAGTTTTCCAGCCAGGAAAAATCCAGTTTAAGAGGCTTATAACCCAACGACGTCCAGCGGTTTGAGTCATTCCGAACTTCCAAAACTGCCTTTACACTTCAGACGTACCAAACACGCAGAGCAGGCGGTAACGGATCCGGAGGAAAGCTCTAGCGCCGGCCCGGAGGCAAACCAGAGACGCTTCCTGTTCATGCTACGCCCGTAAACCTGTTTACCGGGAATCTAACGGGCTGTACACATTCCGCAACATTCCGCAAAAATCCAGTTTAAGTGCTGCATGTGTGAACAGTTAGCTTGAACACTGGGAATAAAAGCACCCAGACAACATCCCGAGTTTTATATGATTCCCAAGTTCGAAAAAACACTCAGAGTAAGTGTTCCTGGGTGCAGAGGAAAGCTCTAGTGTCCACGGACGCTGTGTTTACGTCTGTCATAGATGGATGACGGCAAACTGGATATTCCATAACTCCAGAAATCACAGAGCTGACTCCTGTTGATGGTAAGACTGTACACAAAAGACCGGAAAGTGCACATCCCGCAAAAGTACAGTTTCAGTGCTGCAAGTGGGAATGGCATGAACATGAGCAGTACAAGGGAATCGACATATCGGAGTTAGCAGTCCTGGATCTGGGCCTTTAGACGTGACCCGACCAGTCACTGCGGAATTTGCCATCCGAGCCCGTCTGGACTGCTGTGGAAAGCTACTTTGGATGCTGCGTTCACATGTTTGCGGTACATGGATGACATCAGACCAGGTATTCCATAATTCAGGAATGACAGGGCTGCTTCATGTTCACGCTAAGACCATCCCGTTTCCCAGAACCGTAATGGCATGTCTGAACACAGGCAAGTTTAAGTGCTGTAAGTGTAAACGCAAGACCTCAACATTCCCAGTAAAAGTAACCCGACGTCCTGAGATCTTTCCCAGGATCGGAACCGCTTATGGACTTGACCATTGTACCATATTCACAGAGGTAGTGGTCCTGGATCAGGAGAGCTCCAGTGTGGGCTTCTGGACCCAACAAGACACTGCCAAATCTAACAACCAAACCCGCCTGCGCTGCTATGGAACAGCTGCTCCACGGACTGTGTGCCGTGTTCACGTTTTCCGGACGACGGCAAACCGGATATTCGGTCATTCAGAAATGACAGAGCTGGCTCCTGTCCGTCCTAAGACTGTCAGTCTGTTTCACCGGGTTGTAATGGCCTGTAGGAACGCCAGCATCCTGCAAAAATCCAGGTTAGGTGCTACATCAAATTCCCAGATTCACCTGGGAATCTGAATCATCTGCACTTGATCAAATGTACCTAACTCGCAGAGCGAGCGGTCCTGGGTCCGGAGGAAGGCTCTAGTGTAGACCGTTAGACCCGACCTGACCAGGCCAAGCCAGACACGGCCAAATCCGACATCCAAACCCGACATCGTGGAACGGCTGCTTCCAGGGTCAGGATGCAGCGTGCACACGTTTGTTGTAGATGACGGCAAACCGGAGATGCTTCCTGTTCGTAAGACCACTAACCTCTTCCCCGGGATTGCATGAGCGAGTTTAAGTGCTGCAGGTGTGAACACGAATCTGGAATATTAGGACTAGAAGTAATCCCACAATGTCCCGAGTTCTGAATCATTCCCAGGTTCGGAAAACAGCGCTTCCCTATCACGATAAGACCATTAACCTGTTTCCCAGGACTGCACTGGCACCTACGAACAGGAGCAAGTTTAAGTGCTGCAGGTGTGAACCCAAATCCGGAATATTAGCACTAGAAGGAACCCGGAATGCCCGGAGTTTGGAAGGAATGAGAGACTTTAGTGCTGCGGTAACATGTGCGGCACAAATCCCACGATAAGGCATCCATAACCGAGGGTCTCCCCCGGCAGTCTGCTCAGCCACAGGGCTCCTCGGTGTGGCCGCGCTGGTGTCTGTGGAGGCTGCTCTGTAGAGTAAAACACTTCCCGCACTCCGGGCAGCTGTACGGCTTCTCTCCGGTGTGACTGTGCAGGTGCAGCTGGAGGTTGCTGTACTGCTTGAAGCTCTTGCCGCAGTACGAGCAGTAATACGGCTTCTCTCCGGTGTGGACGCGCTGGTGTCTCTGGAGGCTGCTCTGCAGACTGAAGCTCTTCCCACACTCCGTGCAGAAATACGGCTTCTCTCCGGTGTGGACACGCTCGTGCTTCCTGAGGGTCCCTCTTTCTCGGAAGCTCCTCCCGCAAACCAAGCAGTCAAACGGCTTCTCTCCGGTGTGAATGCGGCGGTGCACCTGGAAAGTGGTTTGTTGGTTGAAGCTCATCCCGCACTCCGAGCAGATGTACGGTTTCTCTCCGGTGTGCACGCGCTCGTGCTTTATGAGGGTTCCCCGTTCCCTGAAACTCCGGCCGCACACCGAGCAGTCGTACGGCTTCTCTCCAGTGTGGATGCGCTGGTGTACTTTGAAGCTCCTTTGCTGATTGAAGCTCTTCCCACATTCCGAGCACTGATAGGGCTTCTCTCCGGTGTGGATGCGCTGGTGCGCTTGGAGATGGCTCTGCGTCGTGAAGCCCTTCCCACATTCCGAGCACTGATACGGCCTCTCTCCTGTGTGAATGCGCTGATGTGTTTGGAGATTGCTCAGCTGGCCAAAGTTCTTGCCACACTCGGAGCAGTGGTAGGACCTCTCCTTGCCCGCGTTTGACCGTCTGTGGGAAGCGTTACTGTTGGGAAAGCCGGAAGAGGACTGCTGAGGACTGCAGCTTTCTCGGACCTCCAGAGTCTCGACTTTAATCTCGTCTGAGCTGAGCAGCGTGTCATAGTCCTCGGTGGGGGCTTCTGACGTGTCCGTGGAGGCGTTGACCTGGACTCTCGGCGAAGGTGAGGACTCGATACAGGACGTCATTATTTCCTAGAGGAGAAAAAGAGAGGGGACTTTAGCATTGTTCCGGATTCTACCGTCAGTAAAGACACACCACACATCGGAAAGGGGCATTCTGATTATGACAGGACCCCCACAGGACCACCCCAGAGCAGGTATGATCGGTGGTGGATCATTCTCAGCACTGCAGTGACACTGACGTGGTGCTGGGGTGAGGTGTCCAGCAGCACTGCTGGACTGAGTATCATCCATCACCTAAAACTATCCAGCACAACACCGTCCTGTGGGCAGCGTCCTGACGAAAAGCGTCCTTATGGCAGCGCCCTGTGACCACTGATGAAGGAAAACTGCATCCTGTGGACAGCGTCCTGAGGAAGACATCATGTGGGCAGTGTCCTGAGGACAGCGCCATGACGAAAAGTGTCCTTATGGCAGCATCCTGTGGGCAGCGTCCTGAAGAAAGTGTCCTGTGGGCAGCATCCTGAGGAAAACATGCTGTGGGCAGTGTCCTGAGGGCAGTGTCCTGAGGACAGTGTCCTGTGGGCAGCATCCTGAGGAAGACATCCTGTGGGCATCGTCCTGAGAAAAGTGTGCTGTGGGCAGCATCCTGAGGACAGTGTCCTGTGGGCAGCGTCCTGAGGAAAACATGCTGTGGGCAGTGTCCTGAGGAAAACATGCTGTGGGCAGCGTCCTGAGAAAAGTGTGCTGTGGGCAGCATCCTGAGGACAGTGTCCTATGGGCAGCGTCCTGAGGAAAACATGCTGTGGGCAGTGTCCTGAGGACAGTGTCCTGTGGGCAGTGTCCTGAGGAAAACATGCTGTGGGCAGTGTCCTGAGGAAAACATGCTGTGGGCAGTGTCCTGTGGGCAGCGTCCTGAAGAAAGTGTCCTGTGGGCAGCATCCTGAGGACAGTGTCCTGTGGGCAGCGTCCTGAGGAAAACATGCTGTGGGCAGTGTCCTGAGGACAGTGTCCTGTGGGCAGTGTCCTGAGGAAAACATGCTGTGGGCAGCGTCCTGAGAAAAGTGTGCTGTGGGCAGCATCCTGAGGACAGTGTCCTGTGGGCAGCGTCCTGAGGAAAACATGCTGTGGGCAGTGTCCTGAGAACAGTGTCCTGTGGGCAGCATCCTGAGGAAGACATCCTGTGGGCAGTGTCCTGAAGAAAGTGTCCTGTGGGCAGCGTCCTGAGTAGGGCGCCCTGACGAAAAGCGTCCTTATGGCGGCCTCCTGTGACCACTGGTGAAGGAAAAGTGTCCTGTGGGCAGCGTCCTATAGAAAGTGTCTTATGGGCAGTGTCCTGAGGAGAGAGTCCTGTGGGGCAGCGTCCGGTACCCACTGATGAAGGACTAGAGGAGGACCAACACTGCACTGTGCAGCAGCAGATGAGCTACCATCTCTGACTGTCCATCTACAAGGTGGAGCAGCAAGGTAGGAGTGTCTAATAGAGTGGACAGTGAGTGGACACAGTGTGTAATAGAGTGGACAGTGAGTGGACACAGTGTGTAATAGAGTGGACAGTGAGTGGACACAGTGTCTAAACACTCAATAACCTCACAAAGTACTGGAAAACGTGTGTAAAGAACCCGCTAACCAGGCACATGGTTCTTTGAGTGTTTGTGGTTCTAGATAGAAGCTGTCAACTTCAAGTGTTCGAAGGTTACTAATGACCACTGATGATTACTGAGAAGCACAGCACCCAGGTGAGTGTGTATTAGGGCTGCATTCTTAAAAAAGATGGTTCTTTAAGGGTTCCTCAGTATTTAGAACCACGATTTCTGTACAGAACTATTCTATTTTAAATACAACAGACACAGTTTATTCACTTATTGATTGATTGATTGATTGCATGGTGAAATGCATGATGTATATGGTTCTACGTGGCACCAAAAAGAGTTTACAAGCTTGTACAACAGCAGAACCCTTTTTGGTGCTATATGGAACCACTCTGAAAAAGGATCTACATGGAACCATATACAACACACTCTCCACCAACCTGATGATCCATTTCAGCATGCAAAGAACCTTTTAAGCATGCAAGTGTTCATGTTTCTACTGTATATAGAACCTCTATTCCTAAGGGTTCTTTAGCAAATAGGGAGTAGTTCTGTTTAGAACCACAAGTTCTATACAGAACCATTTCATAAGCATTCAAATGGTTCCTTTGATTGTTTATGTTTCTATATACAACCACTGGCTTGCAGGGCTCAAGGGTTCTTTAGCCAGGCTTAAAAGGTTCTGTGCATGATGAAACTGTTCTTCAGAGTGACTGATGGAGAACCTGTTGTATATGGTTCTATATAAGCATGATAGCAACCTTGTACTATATGTATACATACAATTCTGCTGTCAATAATTAATTTGAAGATGCATTTGACCATGCATAGAACCATTCAAGCATGCAAATCTCTATATTCAGGTTCCCTTTCCTTAAAGAACCATTGAAGAACCATCTCTGTAGTGCAGTTCTAATACACTGTATGCTCTATGTTTATTAATAATCAATAATCTACAGACAGTCAAGAGCTAACATTAGCCTGCTGAGCTAAGCCTGAGCGAGAGCTGCTTCCCAGCTGGGCTACAGGTTCTAGACTCTGTGTTCCAGAGAGAACCTTAGTTAAAGAGTTACTAAGCACTGAGTGGGATCGGTCTACCTGTATAACCGCAGCTGCTGGTTCTCTCCCTCCATCAGCTCTGCAGCAGAGCGGAGGCAGCACCGCTGACCACAGCGGGATCTTCTTCTCCACCTCTCCCTGGGCGGGGAACCTCACTCACAGAGATGGCGCCACCTGCTGGTGGACCTGCGCTTCCGACCATCTCTATGGAGTTGAGCTGTAACCCAGCGGGACAGTCCCATAGCGCTGTATAATAATCTAGATATGACAGTATGGGCGATGTTCTCCAGCACTCTAGTACGTTCTAGCACTTACAGGAATCCTGTTACAGTTCTGTTGTACTGCTGCTATTTATTTATTCATTTATTTATTTCGATAAGTCCCGCCTCCAGCACTGTGATTGGCTGGTAGAAAACTATTTAAGCTCTGATTGGCCAGTTAATGAGTCATTTATATCTCAATCGAATCAAGGCTTAAGGGGCAACTCCACCCAGTCTGAGGGAAGACAGCACTAACTCATAAGTGAGGATGCTGTTTATCAACTTCAGCTCCACCTTCAACACGATCATCCCTTCCAGACTCGTCCACAAGCTGAGGAGATGTAGGGTAGTCCTGGATGTAGGGGATGTAGAGTAGTCCTGGGTGTAGGTTAGTCCTGGATGTGGGGAATGTAGGCTAGTCCTGGATGTAGGTTAGTCCTGGATGTGGGGGATGTAGGGTAGTCCTGGATGTAGCGGATGTAGGTTAGTCCTGGATGTGGGGGATGTAGGGTAGTCCTGGATGTAGGTTAGTCCTGGATGTGGGGGATGTAGAGTAGTCCTGGATGTAGGGCAGTCCTGGATGCAGGGGATGTGGGGTAGTCCTGGCTGTAGGGCAGTCCTGGATGTGGGGGATGTAGAGTAGTCCTGGATGTAGGGCAGTCCTGGATGCAGGGGATGTGGGGTAGTCCTGGCTGTAGGGCAGTCCTGGATGCAGGGGATGTGGGGTAGTCCTGGCTGTAGGGCAGTCCTGGATGTAGGGGATGTAGGGTAGTCCTGGATGTAGGGGATGTAGGGTAGTCCTGGATGTAGGGCAGTCCTGGATGTAGGGGATGTGGGGTAGTCCTGGATGTAGGGGATGTAGGGTAGTCCTGGATGTAGGGCAGTCCTGGATGCAGGGGATGTGGGGTAGTCCTGGATGTAGGGGATGTAGGGTAGTCCTGGATGTAGGGCAGTCCTGGATGTGGGGTAGTCCTGGATGTAGGGGACGTAGGAGATGTACTACAGTAGTATGTGGTGGTCCTGTGGGGGTCCTGACCATTGAAGAACAGGGTAATACAGTACACAGAGAAACAGATGGACTACAGTCTGGACCTGTACACCTACAGAGGGTCCTGTACGTACAGTGGGGCTGATACAGTGAGTGTATATATGTTGAGGTGGTTTTTATATAACGGCTGGTGTAGCTCTGTAGGTGGCGGTAGTGCACGGCAGTGGAGAGAAAAACACACCATAGAGGAAGAGAGAAACGGAGTGCATGTGTGGACCACGCATCTTCAATGAGGACCTGTGAGTACACAGGCTGAAATAACTTCAGTTAATAAAAACGTTCAGCTGTTAAACTCTAATGAACGTTTAGCTCTCGTAACGCAGCACAGCGGGCTCACCGACAGCCCTTCTGGGTTTTGACTTCGGCGATGTACTCTCCCATAACTCTTACTATCTCACTATCTTACAGTTACGACCTAGCATCTCATTATACGGTCTCTTTCTGTCTGTAAGGGGCGGGAATGGGCTTCCATAGATGTATGTGTTATATAGGTTGGGAACGTCATAGTCGATTAGTTGGTGATGTCATTTCCTCCGTTTCAGTCAATACAGGACCTGTGAGCGTAAACAGACAGCAGGATGCAGAAAGCATGGATTAATGCACGGATTAGATTAGATTAGATTAGATCAGATCAGATTAGATTAGATTAGATTCTGTTTTATTATCACTGTGCAGAGGACAGGTCCAGAGCCAATGAAATGCAGTTAGCATCTAATCAGAAGTCCAACATACAGTATTATTTACATACCAGTGCAGGAGAGTGACTATGGCAAGCGATGCCGAGGTTACAATATGTACAGGTATGGACAGTTCAGTGGTAGAACCATACAGCCATTAATATAAATATGATATACACATATACAGAGGGAGTGGGGCTGTATGTACAGTGAGAGCACATAATGTAAATAATGGTACATATCGTCGCTGTCCAAACAAAAACATGTATCTCCATTTTTGTTGATTTTTACTTTTATGCCTCTTTTGATCACATAAGGTACTGTTTACACTGTGTGGAAATTTCATAAAGAATGAACCAACAGAAATGACCCAAAACTGCTTGGAAAGACGTCTGGTTCCATTGACTTCCATTCAAATTAAATGAGGTTTTTGGGCTCTCCTGTAAAGTTGCCTGTTTGGAGATACCTGTTTTTCTTTGGACAGCGACGATATGCAGAGTACCACTGAGTCAGTGAGTATATGTACAGTGACTGTGCAGAACAGACTCTGGGATAATGAATATGTCATACAGGCATGAAGTTTACTTTTAAATTAAGAGTACATATGAACTCTCAGGTACACGTTTAAAGGCCACTGCTGAGCGTGTATGGGAAATAAAGGCCTTTAGGTTCTGGTATGTGTTTCCTGGGGTTCTGCCCAAACTACAGTGAGCCTTATGAAGCTGTTAGTGGACCCACCTGGACCCACCCATGGTCACTTGGAGCTGTATTCCTCTTATCTGTTGTATGTCTGCTGATCACCTCTGATGTACTTCCTCTCCTTGTCTCTGTAGCCCAGCCATGCAGTCCCTCAGCACTGGTCACCGTGTCCTGTGGTTACAGCTGTGTATGTCCTATGCTGGTAAGTCCAACTGAACACTGAGACAGAGGGTATGCTGTGTTGACTGCACCTTGACTACTAGTAAAACCATAGGGTCACTGTACACTGTATCAGCTCCACTGTCCATACAGGACACTCTGTAGGTGTACAGGTCCAGACTGTAGTCCATCTGTTTCTCTGTGTACTGTATTACCCTGTTCTTCAATGGTCAGGACCCCCACAGGACCCCCACAGAGCAGGTAGTATGTGGGTGGTGGATCATTCTCAGCACTGCAGGGACACTGAAAAAATTAGATTCCTTTATCATCCTCAGATACATCATCTAATAAACAGCACTGTGTTTCTGTCTCTCTCTCTTAGTACCTGTATCAGGTACTCCTACAGTAAAGGTGAGGGTTCATGACCCTGCGGTTCTCCCCTGCTCTGAGAGATGTTCTGGTGTGGCTGAATGGACCCTGCCCGGTAAACCCAGAGATGTTCTGGCTCAGTGTAATCAGACCTCATGTCAGTCAAAGGAGGGATTTCAGATGCGCCATGACGAGTACCTGAAGGGAAGTCCCGCCCTGAGGATCACTGATGCTGATTTCAGTAAGAGGAACACCTACACCTGCTCGTGTGACGGTGTGGACATCTATGACGTGCGGCTGCAGATCCACCGTAAGTGTTCACCTGTTCTCCTCCCTGTTTCGGTGGAGAGTGTTAGAACCTGATGAGGTTCCTGTTTGTTTTCCCACCTCAGCCCTGAGTACTCCGGTCCAGATCGTGTCCGGTGATACTCTGAGTCTGTCCTGGCACGTACCGGAGCCTGTAGAGGTGATCTATACCAGCGAGGGTGCAGCTGGGCCAGGTGGTCTGATTGGCACAGTGGACGGACGCTCCCTACAGTTCAAACCTGGATACGCAGAGAGAGTGACCCTCACATCGGTTCTTCAGCTGGGAGGAATGAGGCCGTCTGATAGTGGCGTTTATACCATCCGTGATTCCCAGACTCAGGAGGAGATCCACATCTACACAGTGACAGTCCGGGGTACGAGTTCAGCTTATTGATTGATTGATTAAGTTTTTGTACTAAGAACAAAGCCAGTTATTAATACATGCTTAATGTCACTTGTGGTTTTAGCTACAAATCATTGTGTTATATTAGAAATTAAATTACCACATGATATCATTATTACACCCCTCATCTACAGAACTGCTGCACCCAGAAGGAGGGGTGGGGGTGCAGGTGTGTTGGGAAGGAAGATAAAGGTGACCAGGATCAATAACTGGTGATAAGTTTAGACTGATATGATCAATATTTATTGAGCTACACATACAGAAGTCTGTCTCTCAGTATGGCGTCGGGCCGCCGTGTTCGCTAACCCAACACGCCAGACGTCTCGGTATGGAGCTGTAGAGGTTCCTGATGGTGTCCTGTGATAATCCATCCCATGCAGCTTGAACATCCTCACACAGTTCCTGCAGATGGTGCGGTAGGGATGGAGGTGGAGGGACACCAGATCTTCTGGACGTGTGACGACAAACCGTTCGTCTTGGTGCTGACCACGGTGCCTCCACACACGGATTCGTTGGGCGTCTCCACCAAGACTAAAGCGGGACTCGTCACTGAAGATGACCCGCTGCCATTCTGAGTCCCTCCATGACAGTCTGGTACGACACCACTGCAGTCTTTGGTGACGGTGACGTGGTGTTAAGGACAGTCGTGGTAACGGTCTGTGTGCATGTAGTCCTGCGCGGTGCAGCCGTCTGCCGATGGTGCTGCTCTAACAGGAGGACTCATGGAGGACCCCACTGCTCGCTGGAGGTCTGTAGTGGTGGTGGTTGGGTCACTCTACGCATGTCGGACATTCGTCGGTTCTCTCTCGGTGGTTGTCTAGGTCAGCCAGATTCTTTGTATCGCTGGTGTGTGCCTTCTGTCTACTGCCACTAGCAGCATGCTATAAGAGTAAAGTTTAAGGGGTATGAATACTTTTGCCAGCCACTGTATACAGTCAGGCAGGTACAGAAATAAGGCCCGTCCTTGTTTACGTTACATGTGCGGCCGAGTGTGAAACCTGAACGGTTAGTATGTCTCATGCTGTAAAACCTAGACACCAAGTTTCAGTCCTGGGGGCCGTCTCCCTCAGGTCCGTCTCCCTCAGGTCCGTCTCCCTCAGGGCCGTCTCCCTCTGGGCCGTCTCCCTCTGGGCCGTCTCCCTCTGGGCCGTCTCCCTCAGGTCTGTCTCCCTCAGGGCCGTCTCCCTCAGGGCAGCCTCCTTGTGGGCCGTCTCCCTCAGGTCCGTCTCCCTCAGGTCCGTCTCCCTCAGGTCCGTCTCCCTCAGGTCCGTCTCCCTCAGGTCCGTCTCCCTTGTGGGCCGTCTCCCTTGTGGGCCGTCTCCCTTGTGGGCCGTCTCCCTTGTGGGCCGTCTCCCTCAGGGCCGTCTCCCTTGTTGGCCGTCTCCCTTGTGGGCCGTCTCCCTTGTTGGCCGTCTCCCTTGTTGGCCGTCTCCCTTGTTGGCCGTCTCCCTCAGGGCCGTCTCCTTGTGGGCCGTCTCCTTGTGGGCCGTCTCCTTGTGGGCCGTCTCCTTGTGGGCCGTCTCCTTGTGGGCCGTCTCCTTTTGGGCCGTCTCCTTCCGGGCTGTCTCCCTCAGGGCTGTCTCCTTGTGGGCCGTCTCCCTCAGGGCTGTCTCCCTCAGGTCCGTCTCCCTTGTGGGCAGCCTCCTTGTGGGCCGTCTCCCTCAGGGCTGTCTCCCTCTGGGCTCTCGCCCTCAGGGCCGTCTCCCTCAGGGTGCAGGTATAGGTCTGATGATGTGTATTAATAATCTGTGGTTGGTTTTGTGTTCCAGATGATCATCCAGCTCCAGCCCAGGATAAAGAAGCTGCTGTGCCGGTGTGGTTGTTCTCAGTGCTGACTGGCCTGGCAGTGTCTGTGTGTGTGGTATTACTGGTGGTGACTGTGCAGCAGAGGAGACAAATTCGGCAGCTACGAATGGAGCTTCAGGGGAACCTATATTGTATGAATGAAAATGGTAACATGAGTTCAGAACAAGAGTGTCTGGCGTCTACTGGTAAACACCAGGACGTCTAGAGTTCCTTACTCCCTCGTCCCTATGTATATGTATATAAGTGTGTGTGTGTGTGTGTGTGTGTGTAACCTTTTCGAGTGAGCGAGCGAGCGAGCGAGCATCGTCCTTTCTTCATGCACTAACTTGAAGCAGGTCTGGTTCCTGCTGATGAATGTAGCTAGACATTACTATGCCAGTCTTATTCTGAGCCCCGTGGGGAACCGCGTGTAGGTTCCATCTGGGAGACGAGGCCTGTGTTGTAATGGTTTCGGACTCTCGGACTGCACTATTAAACTGATTATTCCTTTTGTACTGTCTGGTCAGGGTATCTAGAACCTGACTGTGAACTCAGGGTCATTTATGGGGAATGATGTCACTGTGAGTATTGTGACTGTCACATGTAGCGTTATTAATCCCTAAAGTAGTTGTAGTAGCATTAAAGCAGCAGAACTGCACACACAGGTAACGTGGTGCACACTGTAAACATGGTGCACACTGTAAACATGGTGCACACTGTAAACATGGTGCACACTGTAAACGTGGTGCACACTGTAAACATGGTGCACACACTGTAAACGGGGTGCACACTGTAAACGGGGTGCACACTGTAAACAGGGTGCAAACTGTAAACGGGGTGCAAACTGTAAACGTGGTGCACTGTAAACAAGGTGCACACTGTAAACGTGCACACTGTAAATGTGGTGCACACTGTAAACGGGGTGCAAACTGTAAACGTGGTGCACACTGTAAACGGGGTGCAAACGTGGTGCACACTGTAAACGGGGTGCAAACTGTAAACGTGGTGCACACTGTAAACGTGCACACTGTAAACGTGGTGCACACTGTAAACGGGGTGCAAACTGTAAACGTGGTGCACACACTGTAAACGTGCACACTGTAAACTGGGTGCACACTGTAAACGTGCACAGTGTAAACGTTACGTCCACCGTTGGCTTTATTGGAAATGCTTGATATATACTATCACTAGCTGGCCACATTACTGGAAACGCCTGCCTTTTGCTTCCACCCATTTGCCACATTACTGGAAACGCCTGCCTTTTGCTTCCACTCACTGGCCACATTACTGGAAACGCCTGCCTTTTGCTTTCACTCACTGGCCACATTACTGGAAACGCCTGCCTTTTGCTTTCACTCACTGGCCACATTACTGGAAACGCCTGCCTTTTGCTTCCACCCATTTGCCACATTATTGGAAACGCCTGCCATTTTGCTTTGAGACAGGGCTGGTGAATCAGCCGCCCTACATATCCATCACGCATTAGAGACTGACCACAGGACCGTCCAGAGACGGTGGAAGGTCCGTTACACCTCAGGGTTGTACTCCGTGTGGAGTGTTTAATTAGGCTGATGAAGAGCATTAAATGAACTGAAGTTGGTTTGACTGATGTTTTACAGACACAGGCTTTACTCAGGTCGGGTCAGCCCAACTTTCACCACCAGGAACTATGCTATGAATTTTATTTACTGAAGCGTCCACCCTACCTGTTGGTGAGATTAGCAAAATCACAGAGTTATGAGATATAGATTTATGGATATTTTTTTAAAATATATTTTAATTATCGTTATTATTGTTGTAGCTGGGGATTTATTAATACTTGATTTTCAGTTATTTAAATTTTTTAAATTAAATATTCACATAATTGTTTAATATGATGATCCACCACCCACATAACTACCCCTTAGTGTTTGTGTAAACTAAAATGGTACCTCGACACCTGTACTGTACTGTACGTACTGTAATTACACTGTTACGGTTTAAAGCTGTTTTAAATGAAGTGTACACTTGAAGTATAAGAACCTCTTTTTTTAAATAAACGAATAAACTGAGAGTGTGTATTAATATTTGTGACGTGTGGTTATCTGAAATCATACAGCGAACATGTAATATGAAGAACTGAGATGTCCCAGCAGAGGCCGTGCGGTGATAGGTTCTTTAACACTGTGGCTGGCTCTGCTTTCAGGCCAGCAGATGGCGCTGTGGCTGGGTAAACCTGAGGCCAAAGCGAAATGGAGACGTGGTACCAGCAGTGTGGGTACTGCACAAAACAGAAAGGCTCAGGAGAGAACACTGAGGGCTGTGATGATGGTACTCTGAAGATCTCAGTGAGAACACAGGAGGGTTTATATTTCTAATTGCTGAAAGTAAAGTGTTCACAGGTCCAGGAATCACCGACACGAAAAGCCAAACTGGCTCGGGGGTCGTATTAACCTGCCCTGACCCTCGCTGCAACAAGCCCCGGGTGGTCCATCGGTCCGACGTTAAAGCCAGTATCTATATAATATAGATCATCCGAGTTCATCTTTTATTAATCTTCAGACCTGTATATTTACCCTTCTGAGGCTCATTCTGATGAACACCACCCTACTACAACCACTACACCCACAGTTATACTCGGAGTAGAACACCACCTGGGTATCTCCAGTACACCATGAAGATAGCTCCACCTGTACACTAGAACATCTGACTGGAGTAGAACACCATCCGGGTATCTCCAGTACACCATGAAGATAGCTCCACCGGCACACTAGAAGCTCCGACTGGAGTAGAACACCATCCGGGGATCTCCAGTACACCATGAAGATAGCTCCACCTGTACACTAGAACCTCTGACTGGAGTAGAGCTGCTGCTGAGGTCCACATTTCACCTCATCCACCCACTGCTCCACCATCACACCCCCACAGAAACCACATTCAGAGGACTGTCTCTCTCCACAGTGCTGGATAAGACAGCATTAAGAACAGGAGATTCCCAATGAACGTGGCTAAAGTGGCTAATGCTACGAGGGGCTAACCTTATCCAGTATGCTAGCCCAATCTGTTAGCTGTTAGCGTTCCCTATCTACCAGTTGAGTGGGGGATAAGCCACTAACATGCTTAAATGTACATGTTAATCTGATTTAGATGTCTGATCATATACAGTCTGAACCTCCTAGCTCTTGAACCTGCATCACCATCGCCTCATGCGGCTGCAGCTCTACTGCACTGCTATAATTTGCTGCTAACTTCCGGGAAATTCCATTACAGGGAAAAATGGTCCATCGGGACCAACGAAGTTGCTGCGGCTGTCTCTCTACATGGCTGTGGACATGGCGTGCCGCCTCATGGAGAACTGTGAGTAAACGTTTAAACATACTGAAGGAACTGCGTTTAATAAGGATCGTTCAGCTGGTGAACTCTAACGTCCGTTTTAGCTGTAGTAGCGGTACGGCGGTCTCACCGCCAGCCCCTCTCGGTCCTGACTAGGAGATGTTTACGGAAACGGCCGAGCTTTAACAGGCCGGGCCCTTAGACTGAGTCTTACACTGATTAGCCATAGCATTAAAACTACCTCCCCGTATCTACACCCACTGTCCACTGTACCAGCTCCGCTGACCTTACAGGACACTCTGTTGGTGTACAGGTCCAGACTGTAGTCCATCTGTTTCTCTGTATACTGTATTACCCTGTTCTTCAATGGTCAGGACCCCCACAGGACCCCCACAGAGCAGGTAGTATGTGGGTGGTGGATCATTCTCAGCACTGCAGTGACACTGACGTGGTGGTGGTGTGTTAGTGTGTGTGGTGCTGGTGTGAGTGGATCAGACACAGCAGTGCTGCTGGAGTGTAGAGACACTGTGTCCACTCACTGTCCACGCCATTAGACACTCCTACCTTGCTGGTCCACCTTGTAGATGGACAGTCAGAGACGATAGCTCATCTGCTGCTGCACAGTGCAGTGTTGGTCATCCTCTAGTCCTTCATCAGTGGACACAGGACCATGCCCAAAGGATGCTGCTGAAAGGACGCTGCCTAAAGGACATTGCCCATAGGATGCCACCCACAGAATGCTGCTCACAGGACACTGCCCATAGGACAGCGCCCACAGAATGCTGCCCATAGGACGCCACCCACAGGACACTGCCCATAGGACGCTGCCCACAGGACACTGCCCATAGGACGCCGCACACAGGACACTGCCCATAGGACGCTGCCCACAGAATGTCTCCAGTAGACACCACCCCATAGCTCACTGACATAGGACGCTCGCCCCACAGGACACTGCCCATAGGGACTCCAGTCACACATGACACTGCCCAGAGGATGCTGCCCACAAAATGTCTGACCATAGAGCCACCCACAGGACACTGCCCATAGGACGCTAGGACACTAGCCCACAGGACCACTGTAGAACAGGATCCATGCCCAGTAGGACACCTGCACATCCCATCCTGAATCACTGCCCATCTAGGACGCTGCCCATCCGAGGACACACCCACAGGACAACTGCCCATAGGAGGACGCCACAGTAGGACGCCACCCACAGGACACTGCCCATAGGACGCTCATCCCTCCAGGCCCACAGGACCACTGCCCATAGGACGCCAGAGGGCCCACATCAGAATGCTGCATTGCCTGCCCATAGGACGCTGCCCACAGGACACTGTCCCTTATAGGACGCCAGTCACATCAGGACACTGCCCATAGGACGCTGAAACCTCCAGGAAGTGCAGCCAGGTATAGGACCCCACCCACAGACACTGCCCATATAGGAAGCTGCCCACAGGACACTGAACCTATAGGACTCCCATACTGGACGCCACAGCGACAGTGCCCACAGGACGTGCTAACATGCCGGAGAGTGCCATGCCCATAGGACGCTGCCCACAGGACGTGCTTGCCCATAGGACGGCACGCATGCCCACAGGACGACACTGCCACATAGGACACTGCCCCACAGAATGCTGCACAGGACGCCACACCACTAACAGGACACTTTGATAGGACCATGCCCACAGGACACTGCCCATAGGACGCTGCCCATAGGATGCTGCCCACACTAGATGGACCCACTGGCCCACTGCCCTGCTAGGACGCTGCCCACAGGAATGCGTGGGACTCCACTGCCCATAGGACACTGCCCACAGGACATCTGCTGCCTCATAGGACGCCATGGTCAGGATGCCACCCACAGGACACTGCCCATAGGACGCTGCTGAAGTCCTCTCTGGTTTTCACAGTGAACAACAAGTGTGACACTGCTGCCTACTCACAGGACGCAGCCACCTAGGAGATGTTTATGGGACACTGCCCATAGGACGCCAACCCACAGGAGGTACACTGATTGCCAGTCGCCACTGCCTGCCGTCATCTACAGTCCAGAGGACGTTACCAGCTGCACACACACTGTGTAGGTGACCCATCTGTGCCACATAGGACGACATTCAATGCCTATAGGGACCCACAGGACACCACAGAGCACCATGAGGTATCATGCTCGGCCCATAGGAACGCTGCCACCTCACAGGACCGATGGCCCGTGTTACAGGACACAGTATGATGCTGCCAGCAGGCTGTGGCCCATAGGACACCACCGGGCACAGGAGACACTGCCCACAGGACGCTGCCCGTACTGGACCCCATGGACACAGGACGCTGCCCACAGGACCACTTGCCCATAGGACGCTGCCCCACTGGGACACTGCCCATAGGACGCTGCCCACAGGAATGCCCACTGCCTCCTATAGGACGCATAGGACGGACACCCATAGGACAGCGCCCACAGAATGCTGCCCATAGGACGCCACCCACAGGACACTGCCCATAGGACGCTGCCCACAGGACACTGCCCATAGGACGCAGCACACAGGACACTGCCCATAGGACGCCACCCACAGGACACTGCCCATAGGACGCTGCCCACAGGACCATGCCCATAGGACGCTGCCCACAGAATGCTGCCCATTAGGATGCTGCCCATAGGACGACCGCCCACAGAATGCAGCCCATAGGACGATTATTAGCACAGGACACTGCCCATAGGACGCTGCCCACAGGACACTGCCCATAGGACGCTGCCCACAGGACACTGCCCATAGGACGCCGCACACAGGACACTGCCCATAGGACGCTGCCCACAGAATGCTGCCCATAGGACGCCACCCACAGGACACTGCCCATAGGACGCTGCCCACAGGACACACAGACCTGCCCACACCTGCCCACAGGACCTGCCCACAGGACACTGCTAGGACACTGCCCACAGCGAACACTGCCCATATGCTGCCCACAGAATGCTGCCCATAGGACGCCCCCAGAATGCTGGCCTGCCCACAGGACACTGCCCATAGGACGCTGCCCACAGAATGCTGCCCATAGGACGCCACCTACAGGACACTGCCCATAGGACGCTGCCCACAGGACACTGCCCATAGGACGCTGCCCATAGGACGCCACCCACAGGACACTGCCTATAGGACGCTGCCCACAGAATACTGCCTATAGGACGCTGCCCACAGAATACTGCCTATAGGACGCTGCCCACAGAATACTGCCTATAGGACGCTGCCCACAGAATACTGCCTATAGGACGCTGCCCACAGAATACTGCCTATAGGACGCCACCCACAGGACACTGCCCATAGGACGCTGCCCACAGGACACTGCCTATAGGACGCAGCACACAGGACACTGCCCATAGGACGCCACCCACAGGACACTGCCCATAGGACGCCACCCACAGGACACTGCCCATAGGACGCCACCCACAGGACCCTTGTAGCTGTATTTCCATGTTACTCTTTTTTCTGTTGTATGTCTGCTGATCACCTCTATGTCCTCTCCTTGTCTCTGTAGTCCAGCCATGCAGTCCCTCAGCGCCGGTCACCGTGTGGTTACTGCTGAGTATGCTCTCTGCTGGTAAGTGTGCAGGACGACGTCTTTTACTGGGTCCATTTAAAACGTCTTACATTAGGCTTTCAACAAGTTCTGAAGCAGGAACCTTTCTATCTCTCTCTCTTAGTACCTGTATCAGGTACTCCTGCAGTAAAGGTGAGGGTTCATGACCCTGCGGTTCTCCCCTGCTCTGAGAGATGTTCTGGTGTGGCTGAATGGACCCTGCCTGGTAAGCCCAGAGATGTTCTGGCTCAGTGTAATCAGACCTCATGTCAATCAAAGGAGGGATTTCAGATGCGCCATGACGAGTACCTGAAGGGAAGTCCCGCCCTGAGGATCACTGATGCTGATTTCAGTAAGAGGAACACCTACACCTGCTCGTGTGACGGTGTGGACATCTATGACGTGCGGCTGCAGATCCACCGTAAGTGTTCACCTGTTCTCCTCCCTGTCTCGGTGGAGAGTGTTAGAACCTGATGAGGTTCCTGTTTGTTTTCCCACCTCAGCCCTGAGTACTCCGGTCCAGATCGTGTACGATCGTGTACTCCGGTGATATACTCTGAGTCTGTCCTGGGACGTACCGGAGCCTGTAGAGGTGATCTATACCAGCGAGGGTGCAGCTGGGCCAGGTGGTCTGATTGGCACAGTGGACGGACGCTCCCTGCAGTTCAAACCTGGATACGCAGAGAGAGTGACCCTCAGATCGGTTCTTCAGCTGGGAGGAATGATGCCGTCTGATAGTGGCGTTTATACCATCCGCCACTCCGCAAAGAGGAGAGGGAGGAAAGAGAAGATCCACATCTACTCAGTGACAGTCCGGGGTACGGCGTTCTCACCCTGCCAGCTCCACTGATGGTCATGCTCTGAGCTGTAATAGTGGTTTAACCTCATCAGTAGGTTATGATATTAATATTCCGGGTTTGGTTTTGTGTTGTAGATGACCATCCAGCCTCAGACAGAGCTACAGAAGACGCTGTGCCGCAGTGGCTGGTACTGCTGATGGGGGCTGCACTTCTAGGTGTGAGTGCGATCTCGCTGGTGCTGATTCTGTGGCAGAGGGGAGAAATTCAGCAGCTTCGAACGGAGGGTCAGAGGAAGAGAAGAGAAGACTTTAAAGAGTGAGAGTGTCTGAACCCCCAGTGAACACCAAGCCTAAAATTATAATAATAATAATAATATTAATAATAATAATATTAATAATAATCATGCACCAACCCTGTACAGGTCTTTCTGCAGGCCAGTCCTTATTCTGAATCCTGTCTGCTGTTCGTCTGTAGGTTTCATGTGAGAGACAGGGGCAGAATCAAGCTTGGTCAATTGGCCCGCCTTTTGCTTCCACTAACTGGCCACTTTATTGGAAACGCCTGCCTTTTGGTTCCACTACATGGCCACTTTATTGGAAACACCTGCCTTTTGCTTCCACTAACTGGCCACTTTATTGGAAACACATGTCTTTTGCTTCCACTAACTGGCCACTTTATTGGAAACAACTGCCTTTTGCTTCCACTAACTGGCCACTTTATTGGAAACACCTGCCTTTTGGTTCCACTAACTGGCCACTTTATTGGAAACACCTGCCTTTTGGTTCCACTAACTGGCCACTTTATTGGAAACACCTGCCTTTTGGTTCCACTAACTGGCCCCTTTATTGGAAACACCTGCCTTTTGCTTCCACTAACTGGCCACTTTATTGGAAACACCTGTCCTTTGGTTCCACTACACGGCCACTTTATTGGAAACGCCTGCCTTTTGGTTGCACTACATGGCCACTTTATTGGAAACACCTGCCTTTTGCTTCCACTACATGGCCACTTTATTGGAAACACCTATGTTGTACTTTTACTAACTGGTCACTTTATTGGAAACACCTGCCTTTTGGTTCCACTACATGGCCACTTTATTGGAAACACTTGCCATGTGCTTCCACTAACTGGCTACTTTATTGGTAAACACCTATGTTGCACTTTTACTAACTGGCCACTTTAATGGAAACACCTGCTTTTTGCTTCCGTTAACTGGCTACTTTATTGGAAATGCCTGCTTTTTGCTTCCACTAACTGGCCATTTTATTGGAAACACCTACCTTTTGGTTCTACGAACTGGCCACTTTATTGGAAACACTTGCCTTTTGCCTTTACTAACTGGCCACTTTATTGGAAACGCCTGCCTTTTGCTTCCACTAACTGGCCATTTTATTGGAAACACCTACCTTTTGGTTCTACGAACTGGCCACTTTATTGGAAACACCTATGTTGTACTTTTACTAACTGGCCACTTTATTAGAAACACCTACCTTCTACTTCCTCTAACAGTCCACATTGCGTCCTTAGCTTTGAGACAGGACAACTGACCACAGGACTGCGCACTGCTGTCCAGACACCGTACCTCTCTTCAGAGACCTTGGTAGGTCAGGTAAACCTCAGGGTGATACTCCGTGTGAAGCGTCATTAGGCTGAGGAAGTTACAGGTGAGCTCAGCTTCACCATGATGTGGCTTTAGCTACTGATTTATCAGTTAGGGTTTTTAACCTGGACCGTATATATTTCTATATGTCTGTATATTGCCTCTACATATTGTTGGCCTAAACTCAGCTGTACTGTGACTCCAAAGGGCTGTGGTTATTACTATCTATGCTGTTTGAAATTGAGTGTATTATTATTAATAACGGCACCATCACCTCCATCATGCTCAACAGCTTTGTCTGCGTTCATGAACCAAATAAATCGAGAGTATTCCAATATGTGTGACGCATGGTTATTGGAAATCACAGCACAAATGAATGAACGAAGAAGCGAGACGTTCCAGAACACTGTTAGTACAGAGACAGTCCGGTACTGGCGCTTTAATACGGAGTGTGGAGGACGTCCTGCACATGTCGCTGAGCAGTTAGTGTCCCTCGTGTCACTGCTAGGGGTGGCAACTGTTCTATTACCAGAAGTTGGGACAGAGTGACGACTGAAACGCTCATCAGGAGGCCTCCACACTTGAACCCGACTATTGTCGGATCCCAAAACAGAACCTAGATTCATTGCTGGACCGTACAGTTCCATTCCACAGGAGTCAGGTTTCTCGACCCCTGTGAACGAAGGCGATGGTGGCTGGCTATCAATCGCAGAACACATAATGGGCACTGAGACCCCGAATTTCCTTCTGCTAAGCTCCTGTGATGAAAGACATCAACGCCTTTCCAACTCCATAATGTCCGGGCTAATCCGGAATGCTGTATGTATCCAGCTTTAGATCAGTTTCCGTGTAGCAACTGATTTTTTGGAATTTTTTCCCCATTTAGAATGATGCAGGCCCATCTCAGTACTTCTGTTTGACCCCGAGACACCGTATGAGATACACCATCTCAGAGCGGTGATTCAACGTTGAGCTGACCTGCACTCATTTGCCTCACCCCATCGCTCCTTCCTCCTATAGACTCGCATTCATTTCCACCCCTATTCAAACCCTATTGGTCCCTTAAACCCACAGTCACCCACACTCCTATGTGTGGTTCATTCATCTCTCGCTCCTCCCATAGATGCCTATTCATTTTTAGCAACACTAAGCCCCTTTAATAGTTAAAACTGAACTTAAGTGATACGGTTATTCTCAACTGATTAAAAGCCAATTTTCCAAATTTGAGTAAATTTCTTTCTCTGAAATTTTAGTACCAAGAATTAAAATTTAAAGTTATTCGTGGAAACCTCTTTCAGATACCAAGAGACAGAAACCAAATGGCCCTAAAACTGAACCCTGAAGGACTCCACATAGGAAACATGGTGTTTTTAAGACGGTGGATTAGAGTCTTGTGATCAGTCGTATCTGAAGCGGCACCAACACCCTAAAAGGACGAAGGCGGGGGTAGCCCACCACACAAAAACCAGACGGGAACGTCATTGTTTAAAGAGAAGAACTTTACTTAAGACACGGGAATAACTGCATACAGTAGGGCCCATCCTACTCTCTTTAATTCATAATGAAGGCTTACAGACCACCAGGTAGACCACCTGTTAGAGGAGAGCAGTTTACAACAGTAAGAAATGTCACTGTGCACATCAGAACTGTTGAGAAGGTGATGGGAACAAGACCACCCGTCCGACCCCTGTCTTCACAGGCCTCAGCACCTCAGTACCTAAAAATACCTGATTCAATCAATCAGCTAATAAGCATGAACTGAGTTTCTGAGTATTAGAGCGAGTAGTGCTGGGCGGTACACCGGGTCACACCGAAACCGGTTTAAAATACCACCGGTCTAAATCGCCTAAACAGGTCCGGAACGCAGCACGGTGGTAAAGTGTTTCACAGGGGACGTTTTTTATTGCTGCACCGCTAACCAAGCACAACACGGAGCCCAAGCATTGGAGGAGTTGTTGAGCGCGGTGAAATAGGACGGACACTGAAGTAGATGATGACCCAGAGGAACTTTTGCCGGAGGAGCCGTGTCTCCTTTCAAAGGAGCCGTGTCTGTTGTCTGGAGGTTCTTCGGGTTTACAAGGTCCAAAGTGGACCAAACGGTCACTTCCTGAAAATGGCGTCGAGCTGAAGTTGTCAGGGAGGTGTTAACATAAGCAAGCTGCACCACCGTAGTCGCAAACACGCTTTGGAGTACCAGGAATGCCTGAAACTGAAATCAGCAGCTTCCACACCATCAGGTCGAACTGACCAGCTAAAGGACGGACGAGTCAGACGTCACTTGTTGAAGCGTGTGCTAAAGGTGCTCCATACGACAGAAGAAGCAAGCAGTGGGTCGAGAGAACCAACCCCATAACAATTCATACAGCCAAAGACATGGTTCCGATAAGCACGGCTGAGAAAGACGGATTCAGGGCTATGAGGAAGACGCTTGATAACGGATAGGATATCCCAAATCGGGAATACTTTAGCAAAATAGCATCATGCATGGACATAAAGTCAAATACCATGAAACCGTTCTCATTTTGAAAAATACCGTGATGTAGAATCCGTCGTACCGCCCAGCACCACGAGCGAGAAGATCGTCATCTCTGAGCTCTGCTGTACCTGTGCCAGAAGTGGACCAGAGGTGGGCCAAATGCATGTCGTAAACATGTGGGCAGGTTGTCTGCGGCGCCAGCGGGCCAGCAGTGCCACACCTTTGCCAGATGTGGTCCACATCCACTTGTTCTCTGGGATTTAGCCGAATCCATGCAGTGGTGAAAAAGTTCACTCAAAATTAACGAAACGCTGAAAAACCGTGTTCAGTTTCATTTTGATACTGAGGCTGTCCTGATATCTGCCAGCTGCTCACCTGCCCAGCCCATCAGTGATGAAGGACCAACCAGGCGTTCCTGCTGCGGACTCATTTTCCAACTACTGCTCCCTACATTGGACTATTACTCCACAACTAGCTCTTCATTAACTTCGTCACCACGGCGACTAGACCAGCATAATTAGATACTCAATTGATGTTAGTTTGGACCAGAGGAGGATGGCCCCCCGTGTGAGTCTGGTTCCTCCCAAGGTTTCTTCCTCCAACTCGAGGGAAGTTTGAGCTGCTTTGAGAAAACCTCAGTTGTAAAAAGTGCTAGATAAATAAATTTGATTTGTTTGGTTTCGGCTTCTGACAATTTTAACTGTGGTGCATCCCATATAGGAACGTTCTAGATTTACGTAAGTTGTTAAATCCGGTCCGGTTCTCTTGTACTGCCCAGCCGAGAAACACTTTCGCATGCTGACCTGTGAGCGTCATGCACGAGTCCCCTCCTCCGCCCTGATGTGCTCATGTTGCGTCGCAGTCTCTGAAGTTTCGCCAAGACTCCAGATTACCATGTAGTTCCAAACTCCTCCCACATCACGAGCAGTCATGCGGTTCCTCCGCTGTGTGGACGCACTGGTGTCTTTGGAGGCTACTCTTCAGAGTGAAGCTCTTCCCGCACTCCGGACACCCGTACAGCCTCTCGGTCTTGTGGCTGCGCAGGTGTAGTTTGAGATTGCTGTACTGTATGAAGCTCTTCCCGCAGTACGAACAGTAGTACGGCCTCTCCCCGGTGTGAATGCGCTGGTGTCTCTGGAGGCTACTCCTCAGGCTAAAACTCTTCCCACATTCCGAGCAGATGTACGGCTTCTCTCCGGTGTGGACGCGCTCGTGCTTTCTGAGGGTGCCTCTCTGCCTGAAGCTCATGCCACAGAACAAGCAGTCGTACGGCTTCTCCCCCGTGTGGATGCGCTGGTGTTCCTTCAGACTTATTTGCTGATTGAAGCTCTTCCCACATTCCGAGCACTGATACGGTTTCTCTCCGGTGTGGACGCGCTGGTGTATTTGGAGATGGTTCAGTGTGATGAAACCCTTCCCGCATTCCGAGCAGAGGTAGGGTCTCTCTCCCGTGTGAATGCGCTGGTGTGTTTGGAGATTTCCCAGCTTACTGAAGTTCTTACCGCAATCCGAGCAGTGGTAAACTATGTCCATTTCCGCACTTTTCCGAAATCGTCCTTGCGGCATTTCGGCGCAGAGGGCATCCACGGAGTCTTGCTGAGAACTGCAGCTCTCTCCGAAGTCGACATTCTCAACTTTAATGTCTTCCGTCTTCAGCAGTTTGACATATTCTTCTTTGGAGGCTTCTCCTGAGGCATCCGAGGAGGCGAGCCATGCAGGGAAGTGGACCGGAGAGGACTCGTAACACGACGTCATTCTTTGCTGGAGAAAACAAGGAAAAATCCCGGTGTTAAATACATTATTAAATACATACTTCCATCAATTGCTGGACAGTATGGGTTAAGACTGAATAAAAAGAATTGGGACTAAATCCTAAGTTTTCCATTCTAAGGCCATTTGTCCACAGAATATTTAAAAAGGGGAACTAGCAGGAACCTATGGTTCTGGTTCTAATTAATTCTCCAGCTGTAACCTAAAGTCTTAATAGCCACAATTACCAATTCACCAAGCTTCTCGATTAACCACGTCTAAAGCCTCTGATTAAAGCTATGCCATGTATGTTTTGGGGATCTGGAGACCCCTCTGGTGGAAATGTGTAACTGCATGCAGGGTACAGAGGAATGGGCTTTGGCCCTCTTCCCTGAGTGGATGAATCTGATGACCACATGAGAATTCCATGACAATTCAATGTAAACTTGGTCGAAAATTTCCTCTACAAAGGCCAGTGCACCCCAAAAACGAGTATGTGTGGTCTGCTGTGATCCTTAACCTGTATTTTTAGTTTTTATGTTTTTTCTACATGAACCGATTTAATTAAAATCACTAAACTCACCACAAAGTAAATAAAATAATACAGATTAACCCAACAGCTTTGGGGAATTTGTGTGATAATGGCGCTCCCTGCTGGAGAAATCTTAGACAGCAAGTGATATTCAAGGACAAGTCCACTGCCATAGCGAGCCTTTCGTTTAGTCCCCATATGAATTTCCATCTGCGGCAAAATCAGACCATCTCTCTCGGTCTACTGCGGAAAACCCCATCCATGCTTTCATTCCCAGATGATTGGACTACTGCAACTCCCTCACAGCTGGCATCACCTCTTGCTCCACTTACAAACTCCAGGTGGGCCAGACCGCTGATGCCCGTCTCCTCACCCGTTCTCCAGCACCTCCACTGGCTTCCCGTGATGTAACGAGTCCCCTTGCTCACGTTACAGACCTCCGAACACTCTCGCTCCTTCTTACCTGTCTGATCTACTCCTTCCTTACACACCTGCTCTCGCACTCTTAGCTCTCCTACAGCTGGCCTACTCACCGTTCCTACGTCCAGCCTGCATGGCTTTGGAGACCCGAGCGTTCTAGATTTGCTTCTCGGCTCTGGAACTCTGTCTCACCACTGGTCAAACTAAGTCTGGTTTTCTCTCTGTATTTAAATCTAGATTTAGATCTCTCCTCACGCTCGCTTAGAACCTCCCTCAGGCCCGAACTGTTCTTCAAAGATCCCGCTCACATTGTCTGTGTACGTCTGTGTTGTCTGATGCTGGTGTACTCACAATTATAAGCGTCTTTGGGTTCTTGAAAAGCGCTATATAAGAATTATCATTATCATTATTATTATTATTATTATTTTACTCTGTAGAAACAAATCTTCCATATGCATCCCACCCATATATCACAATTACATACCAGGAAATACTAAGTTCCTGTGGGGGACTATTTGACCTCACAGCGCCCTGCAGCATGTATCCCTCCACCATGAATGGAGTTTAAGGCTGAGATCTTCTCCACACTATCATAAACAGCGTCTCAGACATCAGGCAGCGTATTCAGAACCTCCTCCTGTAGGAACTTCCTGTGAGGGAGCTTTTAGAGGGGACGTTTGGTTACCTTCACCACCACTGGGAGGAGATCTGACTGTATCTAGAACCGAGTTTCAGACCACTCTGGTTGACTCTGATCTGAACTGTTAAATTTTGCTGGTTTGTTTTTTTATTTGGTGGACTTATTCCTTAAGGACCATCCCTGAGGTTCTCAGGTGGAGAATTCCAGAACCCGTCACTGAAGTAACTGAGGGCTTTGCTGTTTGTCTTTCGTCGGAGCGACAGGTCTGAGCTCCGGGACATTCCTGACCTCCCTGTGAGCTGTCAGTGCTGGTGGAAGTGAGAAGAGCCCCACAGTGTATCCAGGCTGGACAGGAGAATGAAAGTTAGGGGTCAAAGGGCAACACCAGAGTGGGCACATGGCATGTGGTGGTGGGGGTTAAAGGAACTTTTAAAGGAGTCTGGCCAAAAGTTTACACAGGTTCCCTTTAAAGGGAAGCACAGACTTTATCTAGAACAGAGTTTTCTGCGCCAAACCACTCGGAACGTTTTATGGAACGCTGATTCAAAACATTTCTAGAAACTGTTACAGCAGACGGTCTGCGACTTGCAAGCGGTTCTCCTTGGGTTGTTTAGTAAAGGGAATGGTTCTACTTAGAGCCATGAGTTTTACACTCCTGAAAACATGGTTCTTCAAGGGTTATTCAGTAAACTGAACACTTCTACCTAGAACCATAAGTCATACAATCTTAGAAAAACGTTTTTTTTCCCAAGGGCTTTTAAGTAAAAGGAATGGAATGGTTCCATTTAGCACCACAAGTTCTATTTAAAGTACAACGACAGTTCTCCGAGGGTTCGTTAGTAAAAAGAATGGTTCTATTTAGAACCAGGACTCCTACAGTTGTTAAAAAGTTTGGGGTTTTTTTTAGGGATCTTTAGTAAAAGGAATGGTTCTATTTTAGTTCTGCATTATTAAAAAAAATATTGTTCTTCAAAAGTTCTTTAGAAAAGGAAATGGTTCTATTTAGAGCCACGAGTTTTACTCTTAAAAACAAGGTTCTTTAAGGATTCTTAGGTAAAGGGAATGGTTCTACTTAGAACCATGGGACCTACAGTCTTGACCATCTATAAAACACAGGACTCATCCATGGTTCCTTAGTAAAAGGAATGGTTCCATTTAGAACCTTGGCATTTGTTTTACTTAAAAGACGGCTATTTAAGGGTTCTTTAGTAAGCGAATGGTTCCGTTTAGAACCACAGATCTTGGTTTGAGCACATATGAACAGCTCAGAGAGATTTTCCTTTGTTACAGAACAGACTCTAAAATCCTGAACAGAACCAGGAGAACGTTAACCCATCAGGAGCAGGAGCAGGAGCTAAGCTAACTAGCCCCGAGCACCGAGGGGCGCCTCGGAGTTACCTCTCGGGTCTCCGGCGGTAACAAACCGAACGTTTACCGAAGAGTTCTCCAGAAATTAGAGGAACCCCGCGGTGTGAACAGTTTCGGTACCTTCAGCAGTGCAGCTCGGGTTTCTCCGTCTCTCTGCGCCGCGGAGGCTCGAGCTAATGCTAATCACAGCAGGCTCTTCTTCTCCGCTGTATTAGTGGTGGAGAACCGCCGCTAGAGAACCAGCGCCACCACCTGCACATAGGTAGTACTGCAGGAAGCAGACTGGAGTCTATACAGTCACACAACACAGAGGACGACCGGCTGAAGAGTGAAGCTCGTAATACTCAACATGGCGTCTGTTTACGGAGAAAGCCCCGCCCTTCGGTAAAACCGCACGCGGGAAAACAAATCCTCAGGCCCCTGATATGGAGAAATGCGCATGCGCGGTAGCAAGAAGAAGCAGAAAATCGACTTTTTAAACGGCTGTAAACAAAAACAAAATTCCTTTAATCAAACAGAGTATTGTATTTCAGTAAAATTTAAAGAACACCTAATTTTTTCTATGGTCATACTTAAGCAGTACATACTGAATTCCATCTAGTACGTACAGCTCAGCCGTTAAAGACATACGTACTGTTAGTATGCGGTTGCGCGGTAGTAGTATGCCGTGACCCGGATCCCTGCTCGTGTAACGGCGGCAAACCACATTCTTTAGAAGCCAAAAGTTGGCAACATCTTTATTGTCCGTTAACATCGGTAGGGTTTGTTGTGGTTGGGTTTCATGATGAACACTTCCACACGGAGGCAGCATCGAACAGGAGGTGGCAGAAAACGCATGCTGAGGATTGATTCACTTATAAACAGCGAGCTCGCTTTCCGCCATTTTTTTTACCGCTTCGACCGGCTCTGTAGCTCCTCTGGAATCATGGGATAGAACAGTGGGCTGTGGTACTTCAGAATCTCTCCCGTGTAGTATGTCATCCGGGGACTTTTCACGTACTGTTCTATGAATACTATGTATTTGGACATGCTACCTATTTTTGTGTACTGTGTAGTACGGAAGTATGCCGTTTCTGACGCAGCCAAAGCCTGCTACTGAGTGCTGATTGGTTAGCATTACAGCTACTGACTGCGTATCCCAGTCTAACTGTTGTGCCAAAAAAATTGAGAAAGAATTCCAACCAGTATACGGGAGGAACTGATTTGCTGCCCACTAATCCTCCCATCCTGCTACGCCACTGAAGAGGGTAGATACAGGGGTATAATATAGGATATATAGCTTTATATAGTCTAAGGACTCTAATTCACTTTACTGCTGGGTGTGCATGTAGGGACTGCTGGTGTGGACAAAGAGACAGAACATAAGCTAGCTTTGCGATGTCTGCTAGGCTAGCTTTCGCTTGGTGGTTTGTCTTCTCTAGTTCAAACGAATGAGAACACAATTGGACAAACCAACATATACGTACATGTACGCCAAGATCATCACAGAGAGACTAAGAATGCTGAATAAATACATGTGCCATTTGTTGGACGCTGGAACGTCATTCAAAGGATCTTAAAGCATCGCTGTATTAAAAACAGACACTGAATGGCCAAAAATATGTAGACGTCTGATCATCAGCGCCTACATGAGCATTTTAGACATGCCATTTTAAAACCAGTGTGTGCCCATTCAGTCATAAGAGCACGTGTGAGGTTAGGCAGTGATGTCGGACGAAAAGGCCTGACTCAGAACCCAACAGGTGTCCAGTGGGGCTCTGTGCAGGCCATGGCCATGCCGGAACAGGAAGGGGTTCTTTCCCAAACAGCTGCACAAAGCTGGAAGCATAGAACTGTGTAGAATGTCTTTTGGTGCTGTAGCATTAACACCACCCTTGGGTCAGAGCCCAAACCCTGACAACCCCCGAGACCATTATCCCCCCTCCACCAAACTTTACTGCTGGGCCGGTAGGGAGCGTTCTCCTGGATGCATCCACGTGCCGTCACTCCTGCTTCTAGAAGCAGTTTGGAACGCTAGTGGGAGCGATGCAGGAAATACTTTGTCTGGGGATATTGCAGTTGCGTCATTAGTCCACTAGGTGGCGAGTGGTGTTTTGTGAGGTGAGGACAGCTGAAGGAACAAATTTCACCATGCCATTATCAAGGAATGTGAGGAAATAAAATACTCTGGGAATGCTGCAAACACAAGGGCTTACATCACATGGCACCATCCAGAGATGGTGGTAAACAACGACGGTGATCAGATTCAGGTCCCCATTTAAATTCACCTCCACCTCTTCAGGAGCTACATTCACTGCAGCTCCAGAAAGTGGAAATCTGATTGGGTTATGAATTTGAGCCCCAAGACTTTCACTTTTTATTGTTCCTGCCAGTCCAGGGTGTATTCCACTCTTTGAGCTCTGGGACGGGCTCCAGAAGAGATGCTCCAGTGACATGAAGGATCTGGGAGATCTACACGAACCACGGAAAGAGGGAACGTGCAGACTGACCCGACACCACCATTACAGACCTCCAGTGAGCAGTGGTGTCCTCCATGAGTCCTCCTGTTAGTGCAGCACCATTCCCAGACAGCTGCACCACGCAGGACTACATGCACGCAGACCGTTACCACGACTGGCCTTAACACCACGTCACCGTCACCAAAGACTGCAGTGGTGTCGTACCAGACTGTCATGGAGTGACTCAGAATGGCAGCGGGTCATCTTCAGTGACGAGTCCCGCTTTAGTCTTGGTGGAGACGCCCAACGAATCCGTGTGTGGAGGCACCGTGGTCAGCAACAGAGATGAACGGGTCTGTCCGTCACACGTCCAGAAGACCTGGTGTCCCTCCACCTCCACCCCTACCGCACCATCTGCAGGAACTGTGTGAGGATGTTGAAGCTGCATGGGATGGATTATCACAGGACTCCATCAGGAACCTCTACAGCTCCATACCGAGACGTCTGGCGTGTTGGGTTAGCAAACACGGCGGCTCTGAGGGAGCTTTTAGAGGTGGATGTCTGACTCTTACTTTGTATGCAAATCACTGCAGGAATTTTGGAAATTTAGGTGGAGGTCCTCTTTTAGTTAGTGAGGGCTAATCTTTTAGCACCAGTGCACAAAAGCAGGTACCACCTGCGTCCAGTTCTCTCATGCTCCAAACCCTCAGGAGCTTCACCAAGCTTCATCCACCCTCCAGCTTCTTCTCTACGGATCAGTGAAACTACTCCACCAGCCCTCCACCAGTAACACAGCTTCTCTCCCTCCATCAGCAGGGGGCAGGCGAGGACTGCTGAGATCTGGTTCTTCACTGGCTGAAGAACACCAGGTTTAGATTTAGCGCCACCATCTGGACTGAAGGAGCCATGTGATCACAAAAAGTTATTTTTCCCAGCCATAGGGAAAAGCAAACCCCGCCTCCTACTCTGCGATTGGCTAGTAGCTCACACCAGCAGTTTTTCTGATTGGCCAGTTCAGGAGACGTTTTATACAGTTTAGAAATAACTGTTATTTGTAAATACAACAACAACAACATTAATAATAATAATAATAATAATAATAGAAATAATAATAACATGAAATAAGCTAAACTGGAACCCATTTGCTCATGTAGGCGCTGATGATCAGGTGTCTACATATTTTTGGTTATTCCACCCATTCAGCATGGCACCTCACGGTAAAGACCTCTCTGAGGTCCTGATATAAAGACGTGCTGCTCTACATAAAGAAGTTCTAGAGTATAAGAAGAACCCACACCCTGAAACTGAGCTGCAGCACGGTGGCCCAGACCATACAGCGGTCCAACAGGACCAGGTCCACTCAGAACAGGCCTCGCCATGGTCCACCAAAGAAGCTAGGTGCACGTGCTCAGCATCATATCCAGAGTCTTTTGAAAATAGATGTAGGGGTCAGAGGTCAGCCTGTCAGTACTTAGACCATGCACCACACACTGGATCAGATTGGTCCGCATGGCTGTCCTCCCAGAAGGAAGACTCTTCTGAAGATGAACATGGGCTACTGGAACCGTGTCCTGGGTCTGATCAGACCCAGATAAACGTATTGGGTTCAGATGGTGTCAAGCGTGTGTGGCGGCAGCCAGGTGAGGAGCACAAAGGCAGGTGTGTCCTGCCTACAGTCCAGCATGGTGGTGGGAGTGTCATGGTGTGGGGCTGCATGAGTGCGGCTGGCTGTGGGGAGTTACAGATCATTGAGGGAACCATGAAGGCCGACATGCACTGGGACATCCTGAAGCAGAGCATGATCCCCTCCCTTCGGAAACCGGGCTGGAGGGCAACGCTCCAACATCATACCCACCCCAAACACACCTCCAAGACCCCCACTGCCCTGCTAAAGACCCTGAGGGTGAAGGTGCTGGACTGGCCAAGCATGTCTCCAGACCTAAACCCTACTGAGCATCGGTGGGGCATCCTCAAACGGAAGGTGGAGGAGCGCAAGCTCTCTAACACCCACCAGCTCCGTGATCGTCATGGACGAGTGGAAGAGGATTCCAGTGGCAGTCTGCGAAGCTCTAGGGAACTCCATGCCCAGGAGAGTTACGGCAGTTCTGGAAAATACTGGTGGCCACTAAATATGTGTCCATGTTTCGCTGTCAGCGGATTAGACGTTAATGGCTGTGTTGAGTCATTTTGAGGGCCGAGTACATTAACACTGTTATACCAGCTGTACACTGACTACTGAACACTGTATCACAGAGTCGTACCTTCAGTCCCATAAAGATATTTACAAAAATGTGAGGGGTGCACTTACTTTTGTGAGATACTGTATGTGTGTTGTACACATGGAGATGCCTGGTTCCCATCACCACCACTGTAAAGAAACCTTACCTGCAGAGTCTGTAAGTTTCTCTACAGGAAGTCATTTCTCATCGCACCTCTCTGAACCAACCTGTTCACATCCCGAGGACCTGGTGCTGGAATTTCCCCTTGAAGGAACCCCATCACGGAAAACCCAAAACTGTAGCCCACACTGTTAGAATCTAACTCAGCTCCACAGCCCGCTTATTTTGAAGTCACTGTTTTTGTGAAAAGAACTCATTTACATATATCCGCCCATTTGGCCTACAGCGGTTTAGCTCCGCCCACTCATACTGAAGCTATAGGGAGTGTTTCAGCCTGCTTCTTGAATGAGGCACAGCACAATCTGAAACGACTCAGTAACACAAACCAGCCTGTAGTCTCATATCTACAGAACTACCATATATATATATATATATAGATGATCATATCAGTCCTGGTAACGGATCATCAACGGAAGGTGACCAGGATCAATAACTGATGATAAATTTAGACTGATATGATCAATATTTATTGAGCTACACATACAGAAGTCTGTCTCTCAGTATGGCATCGGGCCGCCGTGTTTGCTAACCCAACACGCCAGACGTCTCGGTATGGAGCTGTAGAGGTTCCTAATGGAGTCCTGTGATAATCCATCCCATGCAGCTTGAACATCCTCACACAGTTCCTGCAGATGTTGCGGTAGGGGTGTGATGTGAGGGACACACCAGGTCACTTCGTTGGACGTGTGACTACATGGACCGTTTCATTCTCAGGTTGACTGACTTCCGGGTTGCCTCACACCCACGGGTTCGTGTTGGGCGTCTCCACCAAGACTAAAGCGGGACTCGTCACTGAAGATAGACCCGCAATGGTCCCATTCTGAGTCCCTCCCATGACAGTTGGTTACGACACCACTGTCCCTTTGGTGACGGTGACGTGGTGGTTAAGGACAGTCGTGGGTAACGGTCCTGTGTGCATGTAGGTGCCTGCGGTGGGTGCAGCAGGTCTGCTGCCGATGGTGCAGCACTAACAGGAGGACTCATGGAGGACACCACTGCTCGCTGGAGGTCTGTAATGGTGGTGTTGGGTCGGTCAGGTACAGAGATAAGGACCGTGTGTAGCAGACTGTGCATGTCTCACCATGTCACACCTACACACCTAGTTTGACTCCTGTGGGTGGATTCCTTCTGGGTGCAGCTGTTCTTATATGGATGATGTATCTTGATATGGATTGATGGTGTCATGCATGACACGCTTGCACCCTATACAGCTACACTGTGTGGATCTGCAAGCATGACCGAAGACCTAGAAAGCAACATCGGTACGTAACCGACGAGCTGCCAGGAGATTCCAGCTGAGCAACTTCACCACAGACCTGCTAGGACACATTTTCTTGTTAACAGTAAAGGCCTGATCGGAATTGAGGAAGCCACTACAGCATTCCGTGATCTGTCTCGGATGTTGTAAGAACCCTTGGATTGGTATGTTCTTCGAATGTTCTCCACCCTTCACCCAGTCAGGTTCTTTTTCATATGAGAACCATACACTGGAAGCTTCCACGGTAAACCAAAAGTGGCATAGTGCTATCGTATGACAGCAGGTAGACGGACTGGGAGTGACTCAGTAAGGTCCCCGCAGGTAGTACCAGGTATCTGGAGCCATGCTGACTGCAGTGCGCCCCATAGCTGCTGGAGGGAGGAAGGGGGTATCTATAGAGTGCACACGGCGAACAAGGTGGTCTTTAAATGCCCACTGGAAGACAATCAGCATGTATCGTCCCTTTCAGCCATGACAGCAATGAGGGATATGTGTGCAGACAGTCTACTGCACACCTAATGTACCCAACAAGCCAGCTCACCGCACGTGACCTCCCTCACGAGCTATGCACTGCCGCTGTTGGAAGTATGTGACCGGTTACCTCACTACCTTTTAGCTAACTTAGCTTTTAGCTTCTCTACATTGTAATGATGATCAAAGGAGCCAGCTAGACTCCAAAGCATCACCTCCAAAACCCACACAGGGTTCCAGTCGTCCTTAAACCAGAACGTCTCAGTCTAAAGTCACTGCAGCCCCGGTTAGGAGGTGATTACAGCAGCTACAGCGATGGCTCCATTCTGGCTTTCACCCACAGGTGTTGCTTCGCTTCTGGGCAGACAGTAGACATGTGGACCTAACTGGGCCAGATCCTGGACCACAGTGTCCAGGTTTGACTGGTATCTACATTTAGGGGGCAATTCTGGTGTCACTGCTGTGGCCCAATAGTGTGGTTGAAATATGCGGGCCATGGTCCAGCTGTGTTGGGGCAGATGCATGCCCGGGTGGTGTAGGCCTCGGTATCTGGGCTACGTTTGGTGTGTCATATTTGATAGTAAACTGTGTCAATGCTGTCAGTACGGTGTAGTTTACAGACGGCACATGGTGTTCAGGAGAGGAGACGGATCCGTTATCATGATGTTACTGAGTTTAACAGAGAAAAGAGATACACAGATAGAGAGAGGGAGGGAGGGAGAGGGAGAGGGAGAGGGAGAGAGGGAAAGAGAGGGAGAGGGAGAGAGAGAGGGAGAGAGATAGAGGGAGAGAGAGAAAGAGAGAGAGAGGGAGAGGGAGAGGGAGAGGGAGAGAGAGAGAGAGAGAGAGAGAGAGGGAGAGGGAGAGAGGGAAAGAGAGGGAGAGAGAGAGGGAGAGAGATAGAGGGAGAGAGAGAAAGAGAGAGGGAAGAGGGAGAGGAGGGAGAGAGAGAAAGAGAGACAGGAGAGGGAGAGGAGGGAGAGAGAGAGAGAGGGAGGGAGGGAGAGAGAGAGAGAGAGGGAGAGAGAGGGAGAGGGAGAGGGAGAGAGGGAAAGAGAGGGAGAGGGAGAGAGAGATGGAGAGAGATAGAGGGAGAGAGAGAAAGAGAGAGAGAGAGAGATGGAGAGAGAGAGAGAGAGAGAGGGGAGAGAGAGGGAGAGAGAGAGGGAGAGAGAGAAAGAGGGAGGGAGAGAGGGAGAGAGAGAGAGGGAGAGAGAGAGAGAGGGAGAGAGAGAGAGAGAGAGAGAGAGAGAGAGAGAGAGAGAGAGGGAGAGAGAGAGAGAGGGAGGGAGAGAGGGAGAGAGGGAGGAGATTTAATGTTGTTTTATTCAGTAATGGGGAACAGGAGAATGGAACAATGGAGGTTTGTGTGGAGCGTGTAATGAAACTCCGGGCAGTCAGACTCCTGCTGAGCTTCACTACAGTCCCCGCATTGTTCCAGCCCCTCCGATACTGGACTGACGCGTGGACATGTTATCTCTCTCTGTGAGTCTGAAACACGGACGCAGTGTCTCAGTCTGGCTTCTCAAACCTTCCAACTATAAACATCCTAAACCCCCGCTAGCTTCCGCACTTCCACACCTCCACTTCCTCTTCCACTTCCACACTTCCACACCTCCACTTCCACTTCCACTTCCACTTCCACATCTCCATCTCCACACCTCCACACTTACACTTCCACACTTATGCTAGTATTAAAAACCGGCCTGGTGTCTTTCTCTCCTTTACAAAACACCGGCTACAGAGACACCTGTTCCATCCATTCCAGGGGGAAAGCACCAACATAATCAGTATTAACATCATCACCATCACCGCCATAATCACTAACATCATCACCATCACCGCCATAATCACTAACATCATCACCATCACCGCCATAATCACTAACATCATCACCATCACCATCACCAACATAATCACTATTAACATCATCACCATCACCGCCATAATCACTAACATCATCACCATCACCAACATAATCACTATTACCATCATCACCATCACCGCCATAATCACTAACATCATCACCATCACCAACATAATCACTATTACCATCATCACCATCACCGCCATAATCACTAACATCATCACCATCACCAACATAATCACTATTAACATCATCACCATCACCGCCATAATCACTAACATCATCACCATCACCAACATAATCACTATTAACATCATCACCATCACCGCCTGTATAATCAATAACACTCATCACATCACCATCACCAACATAATCACTATTAACATCATCACCATCACCGCCATAATCACTAACATCATCACCATCATCAACATAATCACTATTAACATCATCACCATCACCAACATAATCACTATTACCATCATCACCATCACCGCCATAATCACTAACATCATCACCATCACCAACATAATCACTATTAACATCATCACCATCACCAACATAATCACTAACATCATCACCATCATCAACATAATCACTATTACCATCATCACCATCACCGAAATAATCACTAACATCATCACCATCATCAACATAATCACTATTAACATAATCACCATCACCAACATAATCACTATTAACATCATCACCATCATCAACATAATCACTATTAACATCATCACCATCACCAACACAATCACTATTAACATCATCACCATCACCAACATAATCACTATTAACATCATCACCATCACCGACATAATCACTATTACCATCATCACCATTACCGACATAATCACTATTACCATCATCACATCACCAACATAATCACTATTACCATCATCACCATCACCAACATAATCACTATTACCATCATCACCATCACCGCCATAATCACTATTACCATCATCACCATCACCGCCATAATCACTAACATCATCACCATCACCAACATAATCACTATTACCATCATCACCATCACCAACATAATCACTATTACCATCATCACCATCACCAACATAATCACTATTACCATCATCACCATCACCGCCATAATCACTATTACCATCATCACATCAACCAAACACATTTTCCCCACACCCCAACTTATTAACATCCTCATCTCATCCACCGACATAATCACTAACATCATCACCATCATCAACATAATCACTATTAACATCATCAACATAATCACTATTAACATCATCACCATCATTAACATAATCACTATTAAAATCATCACCATCACCAACATAATCACTATTAACATAATCACCATCATTAACATAATCACTATTAAAATCATCACCATCATCAACATAATCACTATTAACATAATCACCATCACCAACATAATCACTATTAACATCATCACCATCACCAACATAAAATCCCAAAACTTATTACCTCATCACCATCAACCAACATAATCCACTAACATCATCACCATCACCAACATAATCACTATTAACATCATCACCATCACCAACATAATCACTAACATCATCACCATCACCAACATAATCACTATTAACATCATCACCATCACCAACATAATCACTATTAACATCATCACCATCACCAACATAGTCACTATTAACATCATCACCATCACCAACATAATCACTATTAACATCATCACCATCACCAACATAATCACTATTAACATCATCACCATCACCAACATAGTCACTATTAACATCATCACCATCATCAACATAATCACTATTAACATCATCACCATCATCAACATAATCACTATTACCATCATCACCATCATCAACATAATCACTATTACCAACATAATCACCATCACCAACATAATCACTAACATCATCACCATCACCAACATAATCACTATTAACATCATCACCATCACCAACATAGTCACTATTAACATCATCACCATCACCAACATAATCACTATTAACATCATCACCATCACCAACATAGTCAACCTATGAACATCAATCACCATCACAACATAAATCACTATTAACAATCATCACCATCACCAACCATAGTTCACTATTAACATCAATCACCATCACCAAACATCGTCACTTTACATCATCACCATCCAACATTAATCACTATTAACCATCATCACCATCACCAAACCATAATCACTATTAACATCTCACCATCACCCAACCATAGTCAAGATTAACATCATCACATCATCAAATTAATCACTATTAACATCATTCACCATCTCAACATAATCACTATTAACATATCACCATCACCAACATAATCACTATAACATCATCCACATCACCAACATAATCACTATTAACATCTATCACCATTCACCAACATAATCACTAATAAACCATCATCACCACACACACAACATTGTCACTATTAACCATCACACCATATCATCAAACATAATCACTATTAACTCAACACCATCACCAACATAATCCAACTATTTACCATCATCACCAATCACCGCCCATAATCCACAACATCAATCACCATCACCACATAATCACTATTAACATCAATCACCATCAACCAAACATAATCACTAACATCATCACCATCATCAACAAATCCACTATTAACATCATCACTCATCACCACCATAATCACTATTAACATCATCACCATCACCAAACATTAAGCACTATTAACATCATCACCATCACCCGCCATAATCCACTAAACATTCATCCACCATCCACCAACATAATCACTATTAAACATCATCACCATCACCACATAATCCTAACATCATCACCATCATCAACATAATCACTAATAACATCATCACCATCCCAACTAATCATATTAACATCAATCACATCACCAACATAATCACTATTAACATCATCACCATCACCGCCATACTCAATAACATCCTCACCATCACCACATAATCACATATTAACTCTCACCATCATC